>JAGSMP010003499.1:0-10017 GCA_029286625.1 Parnassius orleans | reverse complement strand
ATTAAGCTGCAATGAATAGATGAATATTTTAAACCTTAGTCGTGAAATAAAAACAATCGAATAAAGATATTGAAATAAGGACTTTTAATATATTAAATGTGACAAACGAGCACACATTCCGCCTTACAGTAAGTGGATGCTGTGGCCCATTGACTTCTACATCTATCCTCAATTAAGAATCAAAATGCAGATGCATTGTTACCATTGAAGACTAAGATGGAATTCCTCGTTTCCAGCAAAAAGTGTCTCCGGTTCGGCTGATTTTTCAAACTTGAAATAAAAATATCCATCAAATAAATTATGACCAGACTTAATATAAAAGTGAAATAATTGAACTAATTTTTGTTTTTGTTGTTTTAATTTAACTTATGAATACATTTTATCTCATGATTAGCTCGATAGAGCTGATTACAGAACCACAACTAACCACAACTGCGGGGTTACGACTGGCGCTGCTAAACATTATTCGCGCCGGCTGTAATTAGCTTACACGTTTATGAGTTGATGTTGCTACAAATCACACAGATGATTTTAAAAATTTTAGATAAAGCCGTGGTAGCTCAGTGTAGCACAGATCAAACAGTATTTGATTATTTTTTAAAGTAATTTAGTTATATGCTACTCATGAGATGCTGGATGCCGTATATGAAGTCCAACTGCAGACCGTTTACGGACTAATGGATAGGATATAATTATAAGATTTTCTAATATAGAAAATATTTTAAATTCAAGTTGGTTATATCATTTAGTTCGTCTCATCGGGCGGAAATATATTAGTGTCGTGATCCCAAACTGGATCAAGCCGCCTGCCGGGCTTCTATGAGAGCTGAGACAACGCAAACGCAATTGCGTTTGAAGAAACAAACTGATCGCCAGAGAGCTTTGAGAGCGACTAAGACCCTTCAAACGCAGCTCCGTTTAAAAGAAAGTTCAGCGGCAGGCAGCGATTAAAAGTTAAAAGTTAAAGTTACAGCCTATATACGTCCCACTGCTGAGCAGGCCTCCTTTTGGTAGGCAAGAAATGTCGTCATTTCACCCTAAAACCTCCTTGGGGATGAGTCGCTCGCGTCCCTAGGCTTTGACCACCTAACCCTAGGCCCACCCTACACGTGTCCCTGGTGGTGCTAAACGAGACAAAGCCGAAAGTATAGACTCGGCTCTCGCCGTAATGGTAGCGGCGTAAAAGCTACAACCCTTAATTCGCACCATGAACCAGCAATTAAAAGAAATGGCCCTGAGTTCCCGGCGCCCCTTTAATGGGGGGGGTGAAGAATCTCCGAGGAAAACCGGCGACGAGGTTCGCCACCCGTCACGTTCTGTTCCCGGAGGGCGAAAATTGGATTGCGGAGGCCAGTCTGGCAACGCTGCTGAATGTGTGGAGCAATGAATGATAAGATGGATGAAGTATGCGAAATGATGAATGATAGAGGAATAGATGTTAAGTGTAAATGAGACGAAACGAGGGAAAGGATGTGACTGCACATGGCATGTATACCGCTTACTGGTCTGGGGTAGACGAGACCGAGCGGGCATGCCAGGGAGTCGGTGTCATCCTTTCAGAAAGAATGGGTCAATGTGAAAGAGTATGAATGTGTAAGCCCAAGGCTGCTATGGACACGAATGAAAGTGGGCTTAAAGAAGTTGTTTGTGCTAGGGTGTACACATAGATATGTCTAAGCCCACTATATCCGAGAGCAGTTTTGGGACATGGTAAGGATGGCGTTGATGAAATGTAAGGAAATGAACATATTATTATGTTAGGAGATTTTAATGGAAGGGTTGGGGTGAAGAGGTCTGGTTATGAAAGGATATTAGGAACGTTTGGCGATGAAAGTATAAATGAGAATGGTGAAGAGCTCCTCACCGTATGTGTGGAAAAGAATCTTTTTCTGACGAACACTTTCTTTCGCCATAAGAAGATTCACATGTATACATGGAAAAGAGGTGATGATAGAAACATGATAGATTTCTTAACTGTGGATGAAAGAATGAGGAGCGCAGATACAGGGTTTACCGAGGTCCAACGTAGGGACGGATCATTACTTGGTCTTATGCCGAATTAATGGTCTATTCAAGCGTTGGCGGCATCGGACATTCAGCCTACCACTGCGTTACAGCGTATAAGAATAGAGAGGTTACAAGATGAAGGTGTGAAAGAGAAGTTCAAATGTAGACTGAGAGAAAATACAAGGATATGGATGAATGTGTGTATGAATGATTTAGACTTGGAGACTATGTGGTATAATGTCAAGAAAGGTTTGGTGGATGTAGCCACCGAAGTATGTGGTGTAACTAAGAGAACGAATGAAAGGAAAAATAATACGTTGTGGTGGGATGATGAGGTACGGATGGAAGTTGAAGCAAAGAAGAGAGCATGGCTAGATTTACTAGCAACCAAAGCTGGTAATTCTAGCGGTATGATTGATGAGATTGAAAGAAAAAAGGCAGACTTTAGACGTATAAATAAGGGAGTAAAAGAAGTTGTTGAAAGGAAAAAGCAAGAAAGAACGGATAAGAATGATAGAAGGATATCTGATAACTTCCAGGCAAATATTAAAATGTTCTGGAAACTCGTAAGAACTGCCAGGGGAAATTCAATACAGTCTAGAATGAATTCTATACGGGACGAGAATGACTGTATGCTGAATGATGAAGTCTCTAATTTAAAGAGATGGAAGGAATACTTTGAAAGCATTTATGAGTGAAGAGTCGTCTGAATTAAGTGTCGTTCATACGTAAATGCAAACCGAACGCCGATGAAATTTTATGGTTACGAAGTATCGGATTTGAATACGATCCTTAAATTGATAAAAAAATCATACTTAATTGTTGTGGTTTTATGAATAAAAATGCCAGTTTTTGCTTTAAAATTGCAAATGAGACCGCAGGGATGTGTAGCTCCAATGCCAAAATTTCTCTTTCTTTACTTGGTGGACCAAAAGAACTTCTGAAAATATATATAAAAGGCAAACCTGACTGACTCATCTATCAACGCACAGCCGAAACTACAGAACGAATTTTGCTGAAATTTGGCATGCAGACAGTTGTAATGACGTAGGCATCCGCTAAGAAAGGATTTTTGAAAATTCGTGAAAAAGGGGTTAAAAGTTTGTATGGAAGTCCGTCATTTTTAGAGCTAGAAGACTAAAACTTTCTTTTTAGGTTAACGATTAGAAATAAATAATTACGTGTCCTAGGGTTTTTGAAAATTCAACCCCTGAGGGGGTGAAAAAGAGTTTGAAAATTTGTATGGAGAAACAAGATTAGTTAAACTATTTTATTCGAAACTCACAGGAGCACTCTTATCAATAAATGAGAATACAGTGTTTCAGACTCTTTCAGAATTCAATGCCAAAAGGTAAGGGTGATAAATTCTGAAAATCAACATGGGTATCGTTTTTATGGTTTATCGGTCATGATTGAAAACAACAACTATTTCAAAATCCAACGTAGCAGACGGAAATACTACCATTATCCCTATGGGGGTGTGATGTGAAATGAAATATGGTATGTGTCGTTTTATGATTTTTGGGACGTTAATTACAAAATGGCATTGATTATGCTTTGAAACCCATGGACGGAAGGATGTTTGTATGTAAAAATCATCATGGGTTGGGTGACTTGGGTGTCATTTTTAAGGTTTTTGGTTCGTATATAACGTAAATGATATTGATAAATATTTTAAACTTAATTTAATTTATTACAGTAGAATAGAATACACTTTTATTGAATAAAAACATATAGCAAAATAGGCAAGAAGATTTGTACAAAAAATTTGCACAAAATTACACCTGAACAAAAAAATACTAATTTAAAAATTAAAAAACAATGAAAATAAACAACTAACACAATAATATTATCTTACAAATTAATAAAATGGCAAAACCAAAAGAAATACTTAGGTAACTACCTATTTTGTATTGATCTACAAGTTCCAATCCCTACCAATAGATGGCGTTGATATCGTTTTAGAACGCGGTAACGTTGTGTTTTTTCGAACTAATATAGAGTGAATGGTGAATGAGCGCTTCAACCTGTACCACATACGGTACCTATTCACTAACGGATATTTGACTTGACTTCGACTTTGTTTGCTTGCTTACGATTTAAGATTTGCTTCGTGTTTCAGATTAGTTGCTTGATTTTGTCTTTGTTACAAACCACTATTCAAAATTGGAATTATCGATCACAAACATAAGGTATTATTGATAGAACTATATTTTCTCACTGAAACATGACTACAGAAACTCTTAATATTAAAGAAAAATAGAACAACATACTGTCGTCCCCATTATAGGTGACGGCGCCGTTTCGTGCTCTTTCATTTTAATGTACGGAACCTAAGAAAATGCGATGGTGGTGCGTTAACAAATGTTAGATTTGTGGTAAATGATTGGCTTAGGTTTTCAGTTATGACCCACGACAGAAATGGCGATAATTATTTAACAGCAAATGAACATTCAGCCGATATGTTAAAAATTAAACTTTTAATTGGTAGCTGGACTTTGTGAATTGGTTGGTAGCTGCAGAATTAATATTTCCGTTTCTGTTTGAAGTATATCGAAACGGAGTCCGGAACAGATATCTGTCCAGTAAGGCGATTACGATTTAGCCATGATTTATCTAAAGGACATTTTGACGCCTATGTTTGCTATGTTGCGAAGAAAATTAACAGAGTCATGGAGGTACCTGTCGAAGAGCGTGATTCTTCAGAACTTGACCATGTTAAATCTTTTGTAACAGTGAAATATCATATCCAACCAGCGGAACAGATCAATCTGTATCGTCGACATTAAATATGAAAAAAAGAATAATAAGCGAAGGTCGAGATTTACTAATTACACAAGAAAAGTCAATAAAAAGTGCAAAGAAAGATATAGGCAGAAAAGCCAGATTCAAATCGTAAAGCTGTGTCCGCTTATCAGAAAAAACTTGATGTACACAGGCAAGCTATTGCAAATTACCAAACTGCGAATCCACAAGTGCATAGAGCAACGGTATGAGGAAAAACAACACTGCGTTTATAGAAAAGTCCATTCCTGGTTATGTAGTGACCCTGATATTGCTTATGGACAGCAGTAAACCCTTGGTTCTATGACATACAAGTATCAGTGGTGCAATGCGCTGAAATGGAAGGAAAAGTAAATTGATTGTTGGAAACAACTGCCTGACGACTTTTAGTTTGATTAATGATCTACACCAGTTAATGACGATTTTATAAATATTCGTTAATATAATGCCTGTTTCCAGATGACTTCCTTTTGGTAAACAGGCAAAGCATGGTTTATCACCGACTTTAAAGTACAAGGTCAGGTCTACCATTTAATGGAATTATTACCAGAAGCCAACATGACGCTTAGTACCTTCAAATATATTTTGAAGGTGAATATGATCGAGAAGCAAAGATTCGATGTTCTAAATTTCCTATGTTAAAGCCAAATTTAATCAAACAATTGGAGAATATGCAGCCATGAACCCGAATATAAAAGATCTGAAAAGTGCCATTGGTAAATCCTCCTTCAGAGTCATACAAAGTTGTCATACATGCTGATAAAAACTACCAGAAGAACATAGAGGTAGGTACGATGCACCAACCACAAATGAAGTGGCTTTAGTGTTAGTGTGGATCAACAAATTGATCGAAGGACATCATCCTCGAGAGCCGAAGCAATTCACCAGCGTATTAGTGAAACAATCGATTAAATGATGCACTACAGTATCCATTGATGTTTTGCTGGGGATGATGGGTATTCAATCAATATACCACATGATCCCACAATTAAGTTGCTTAATAAATTTGCAAGTTTCTATTCGTAACAGGGAATAATGATTGGAAGAAGAAGTAACTACGAGTATTTAGTCACCTATAGTGCCTTTAAGTCATTATGTGGTGGATGAATACGCCAAAATAGAAACAGAGGAAAGTTATATCAAAATAATCAAGCCAAATGTGCTAATAGTTACATCCATTTGAGATGATGGCTGATGACAAGACAGTAGCCAATCAACTAAGACAAATGATTGTCCTTCCACATCTTTTGCTGGAAGTGATTCTAGGTATATGCACGAACGAACACAGACGCTGACCATGTTAGGAATTACAGCCGGCCTGATTTTATTATCACTTTCACATGCAATCCTCGCTGGGACGAGATAAAAAAGAGCAATTGTTTCAGCCACAACAACTCATGATAGACACGATATAATTTCTAGGAGTTTCGACTAAAGAAAAAGATCATGAACTTATTGATAAAAAATATTTGGTGAAGGCGAGAGCATGTATTACTATATGTACTCATATGTATTCAACGGGGAAAAGGGAGGTCTTCCACATATTTATATTTTTATGGCTTCACAAACTTATTACTCCGGATCAAATCGACAATATAATTTGTACTGAAATACCGGATCCCAAACGTGACCAAGAGCTTCACGAAATCGTTAAATATAATATGATACATGGCCCATGTGAACTTTAAATCGAAAGCCACCATGTATGAAAGATAATGTGTGCAGTAAACAATACCCCAGGGCTCTCATAAGGGAAACTCAAACTGGTGAAGACGGTTATCCGCAGTACAAGTGACTTTTACTAGATATCGGTGGGTTCTCTGTTGATATCAAAGGCACAACCTATATAATCGCTAGGTAGCCCTTATAATCCAGTATTTTAAAACATTGAACGCTCACTTAACATTACGGTACACGCGCCTCAAAAAGGTTCAAGTGGTCGCGTGGCTACCCTTGTAGCCCATTTAAAATTGAAATATAATGAAAAATAACGGTTTTATTTTAAAATAAAACACATTTTTGTTATTAATGACATTTATTGTAAACTGAAATAAAAAATTATCTTTCTTTCTTAAACTAAAAATATTAACTAAACTTCAGACTTAAAATCACATTTTTACTTTTAAGATCAATCAACTTTGGTTTAATTTTTAACTTAGTTTTAAAAAACAGTTATCGTTAAACGAAGGACAAATTAAATTTGGTGATCAATACATATACGCCTGTAGCATTTTGAGCAAGTTTTCCGGTGCTGCGATCGCGAATTCTGCTACAAAACGCAAACAGCGTGAAACCCCATCACGAATTAGTATATTTCCTTGTTGAGGAGCTTCTGAAATGTTCAACAATAGTTTGGCTTTTGTTTTAATGCTTCCTGGAACATTATCCTGATAAATCGTTCTAAAATTAATGGTTTCACAAGCTCAAACCCCAAAGACTGAAGAAAAATGTCTGATGATGTTTTCGTTTGAATTATTCAACTGATGAATAACTAGGCCATTTATAGCGGGAATATTCAAAAATTAAAAATAATGCAGAGGCCAACGCCTACTATTTCTAGATACGTCATATTGACGACACATCCTGCCTCACAATATTCACTGCATAATTTTATGGTTATAAAAAGTTATGATTTCAGGCTTTTTTGCGTTGCCGGTAGTAGCATCTATTGCTTCATCGTGGTGCATTTTGACAATTATAAGACTGATTTGTTCCTTTTGGCACATAACTGACTAGTGCAAGCATTCTTTCTGAAACCCAAACAAAGAACTATTTATTTGTCGGCCCTGAATAGTCTTAAAATTTGTGGGTATTTCTGGCGTGTTACCTTGAGTGCTGACAACAGTAATTATTTTTTCAAAAGCTGCATGTTAACTGGATAACTGGTAAACCAGTTATCCATCGTAACATTACATCCCATATTTATAAAGCGGCTCTAGTAATCTTTGGTGACGTCTGCAACTTTGTTGGACACACGAAATGGGCCTTCTGGTTGTTCACCACAATAAACTTCCTATATACGGGCATTTTGTGTCCACTACCATAAATATTTTTATTCCAAATTTTGCCGGTTTGTTGTAGGTATTAATAAAACCACATCGACCTCTAAATGCTACGAGTTGCTCATCCAACGTCATGTCACTTGAGTATAATATTCTAAGCAATGGTTTTCATAACCTCAATAGCACCCGTATGGCAGCAAGCTTATCAATTTTTCTTGTCTTTGAGGGCGAATGTCATCAAATCGCAAAGATCGTAGTAGAAACTAATCTATTTATAGACATTGTCAGATAGACCAGTTCAAAGCCGGTCCCAATGGAGCTGTCCCAAAGTCTCAAAGATTTTGACGTCCTGATCTATTGGCTCCGATTACTATAAGTGCAACGCAACAAACGCTCTCATTTCAGTAAGATTCGTAGGCTTCGCATCTCGTTCTCGGTACTTAGTCTTTACAGTATATATATATATATATTTGTACAATTTACCAAGGATTCTAAAAATCAGGGTCAAAAATAACTTGAAACATTGAAGGGGTGGCTGGCATCAAGCAGTAATTTTGGCTCCTAAAGGTCTTTTGTATAATATTGTGAGAACGTACCCTTGTTGCAGGAAATGGACGTTCCTCCATTCTGTTTCATTTCGTGACTTATAAGTGGCTAATCTGCAAGCGGTACACCGTCATCCGAATCACTGTTGTTTTGTCCAGCAATCTCATCATTTTCATCATCTTCTTTGCTGGGTGTCAGTGCCATGGAGAATGAATTATATTTTCTTTCTCTCAAATCCTCTTCCTGTTCGCTTACAATCAAATCATCCTGATCTGACTTCTAGCCATCTCAACATATTTTCTTCCATTCTTGCGGTCCATATTTCCGATCTGTTTATCAAATATCAACAAAAAATAAGTTTAGAGTTTATAAATATAAAATATAATACCAAAATTTTGAAGAAAAGATAAATAATAATGTGAATTAAAAAAATATTTCACACCTCAAAAGTTCCGCCAGTAAGACGCGTGGCTAGTATACGTAGCCCAATAACTTTAAATCATTATTACTCGCACCGCGCCAGCGTCGAGCGCTCACGCCACACTAAACGTCGAGCAACAACCAATCGGAGCTTAGCTAGAGGCTCAAAGTTAAATCACACGATTTCAGAAGTTATGAACAAAACAATACCCTGGGCTACATATGGGCCTGCGCGTGTATTCGCGTGTTAAATGTGGAATATTGTCATTCGGTGAAATCAATAAAATACGTCTGCAACACGTAAATAGAGTTCAGACCAGGAATCGTTTGCTTTAGAGATTCAGAAGGATGAAGTTAAAACCTACATAAGTGGAAGATATATAATCTTATCAGAGGCAGTATGGCGAGTCCTTGAATTTCCCATTCATGAGCGTTTCTCTCCGTAGTCCACCTCGCTGTTCATTTGGAATGGGCAAAGGATTTATTTTAATAGCAATATCTGAGTGAAAGAGTGAATAGTCCCCAACAACCACACTCCCATCCTTTTTCGATTTGTGTAAAGTGGATAACTTTCAAAAACATTGCACTACAGAAGTACCTGTACTACGTTTGGAATAAAAGAATGTTCCAAAGGACAAGAGAGAGACAAGTTGAAGGCTGGCCAGGCGTCAAAAAGAGCACGTACTGGCAGGGTTTATACTGTGCATCCAAACAATACAGAATGCTATCACCTTGCATGCTTCTTCATGAGATCAGGGAGCAATTCCGTTTGAAGCTTTAAAAACTATATAACTATATTCCACGTTCCAATCAGCGTGAAAAGCTTTCGGCTTGCTTGAAGATGATCAGTATTTGTTCGCAGCAATAGAAGAGGCAGCACTTTGCCAATCACCGCAAATGATTAGGATCTTTTACGATTATTTTAGTGTTCTGCCAAGTATCAGACCCTTTAAGCCTTTGGGAGAAATTCAAAGAATACCTATCTGAAGATTTTAAAAGGCAATTAGAAAGACAGGGAGATGTGGATGAACACAATAACAGATGTGGTATTTAACAAATGACTATCGATAATAGAAGATGCCGTATTAGCGTTGGTGGTCGGCTACTAAAAGAGTATGGGTTACTTACCAGCCAAGCAAAGAACAACAATTTGAAAATAGTGAGTATCTTAAAGAGACAAGTTACGACTTAGCATCATTAAAAACCAGGTTAAAATAATGAAGGATCACTGAATGACGAACAAAAATCAGTTTACAAT
>JAGSMP010003498.1:0-10118 GCA_029286625.1 Parnassius orleans | reverse complement strand
ACTTTCAAAAACATTGCACTACAGAAGTACCTGTACTACGTTTGGAATAAAAGAATGTTCCAAAGGACAAGAGAGAGACAAGTTGAAGGCTGGCCAGGCGTCAAAAAGAGCACGTACTGGCAGGGTTTATACTGTGCATCCAAACAATACAGAATGCTATCACCTTGCATGCTTCTTCATGAGATCAGGGAGCAATTCCGTTTGAAGCTTTAAAAACTATATAACTATATTCCACGTTCCAATCAGCGTGAAAAGCTTTCGGCTTGCTTGAAGATGATCAGTATTTGTTCGCAGCAATAGAAGAGGCAGCACTTTGCCAATCACCGCAAATGATTAGGATCTTTTACGATTATTTTAGTGTTCTGCCAAGTATCAGACCCTTTAAGCCTTTGGGAGAAATTCAAAGAATACCTATCTGAAGATTTTAAAAGGCAATTAGAAAGACAGGGAGATGTGGATGAACACAATAACAGATGTGGTATTTAACAAATGACTATCGATAATAGAAGATGCCGTATTAGCGTTGGTGGTCGGCTACTAAAAGAGTATGGGTTACTTACCAGCCAAGCAAAGAACAACAATTTGAAAATAGTGAGTATCTTAAAGAGACAAGTTACGACTTAGCATCATTAAAAACCAGGTTAAAATAATGAAGGATCACTGAATGACGAACAAAAATCAGTTTACAATCAAATTAACACAAACTATTTAAGTTTGAAACTATAGTCGGTGTTTATTTTTAAGAACATCATGTACGCACGGATGTAGAATGGGTCGCGGTGATACGCTTGAGGTTCCTTAATTTAAATAAGCTAAAACTGGAAAGTATTTTTTGAGTAAATCCATAAAACATTACAATAAAATCTCTAAAAATATAGAGGGAGGGAAGGAGAAGTCGTTGTGATGATAAACTTTAGCTTTATTCTTATTATGGATTGTTACATTTATTCATTGCCACTAAGCTGAACATACTTCTTTTCCAAAAACACCAAACACGCTCCTGAACCACCTGCATACACCGAATTTCTGCTTATATTACCACGTCGTCATTGTGTTGTGGAAGGCTGTCCTTTTGCCTTCCGGTACGAGGCTGCCACATGCTTGTCTGCTAAATTATGTTGTTTTGGTATACTATATATTAAGAGTATTACGAGGCGGTCACATGTACATTACAAATTCGCTGAAGTGAACGTTTTCTTCTTCATCGAAACATGAACATTCATAATTAACGCGTCACTAAAACAACTTCAACATGCTTAGATTTAATTTATTTAAACTTTAACGATGCAAACCTACAAATAACGGTGCAAGAATTGGGTCTGTCTGACCATAGGGCTACTATAATTCATCTGAATCTTTCTAAACAAAATAAACAAAAAATATGATACACCGAAAAAAGACAATATATCAAAAACAATATTGCAAATTTAAAACGTGCATTGGAATCGCTTGATTGGGAAAACATACTTAATAAGAATAAATACATAAACTATAACTATAATATATTTCATCAAACTTTGATTAACATTCTAGATAATTGTATACAAAAAAAAGTAATAAAAATAAAAAATAGCTATAAAAAAATCGGCTTACCGTTGGTATAAAAAAGGCTTGTTATAACAAAAGATTACTCAAATCGCACATTATAAGGTCAAATGATAACATTCTAACAGATTATTATAAATAATTAGAAAAAGTATTAAAAAATGTTATAACAACGTATATATTACATGATATAAACTAAAAATACATGTATATAATATAGACGTGTAAATATAAATATGTTAGGTAATAATGAAATGCCATCCTACTAAATAAATTACAATAAAAAATTCGCCCACGAGAAAAATAAGTTACTATGTCGACTCCGTAATATATATATATATATACACACACATATATATACATACGTATATATATATATATATATATATATATATATATATATATATATATATATGTGTGTGTGTGTGTGTATATATATATATATATATTACGGAGTTGGTAAATTACCCCCGTTATCGTTCGACATAGTAACTTATTTTTCTCGTGGGCGTACTAGGGGAGGTGTTAATTATAAAAAGCCGTCACGATAAATAACAACACTGTAATTCTAGGTGAAAATCACTTAAATAATTACTAACATAAATCACAACGTAACTCAATGTACAAACTATACGGAACGCGGGACAGTTTCTAGACAACTTTGCTCTTCGACAGCCAACGATAGTGTGTGTGTGTATTCTGGAAGTGACGAATCGATTGCGACATTCCGTCGAGTGCCACTAGATGGCGCTGTGTTTTAATTATTTGAAATGATATTTGCAGAAGTGACGACTTAATTGCGACACGGCAATCCTGCTTGCACACGACCACATTGGCACGTGTACACTATTCTCTAACTCGACATTTAAAAAAAACTTCAATCTTCATTTATTATGTCAACAGTCCTTACCACTTGCAGAGTAATCGACAATTAACTTCTAAGTTGAATCATTCAAATCTTGGTTTACATTTTTACGTTTTTAAACACATGTAACCAACAATTTAAAATCATGGGAAGCAATTAAAAACTAACGATAATAATAAACCAGAGCTATGTACCATCATTATTTGCAATAGTTATTGTATCTAATCTATGTTGAAAATTAAAAACCTTCTATGTCTACTTCTATTTCAAAGTTTTTTAGTCTTTATTTTTCTTAATTTTTGGAATTTTTTGTTTCTTTAAATAAAATTATTATTGCCCGTGCCTAGGCAATAATAATTTTATTTATTTAGCGTCTAATCTGTTGAGATTAGATGCTAAATAAATACATACCAGAATTTAGAGATGTGAAACCAACTGTATTATAAATGTATTATTTCAGTAAATAAGTAACTGTATTCGTATTGACAGCGAAATCCAAAATACCAACCCTAATAGTGTTCCAGATCAATTGCCATAAAAGCGGTTACTTAGCTAGTAATGACAGGGTAACGTAGAAATCAACTTGGATTAATGTTTTCACTAACTAACTACTGTAAACGCCACTGACAGTCCCTCTTAGTAAATTAGGCTCAAGTTTATAAGCAATTTAGTGTTCTTAGTACTTTGTTTTAAAAGCCGTGGTAGTTCAATGATAAGAAATTGGTTTAAATTTTCAAAGCTTAAAACAGAGTTTAGTCAGTTTATTTAGCCCAACGGATCAGTAAGCCGAGTGGCAATGAGCCCGCCATTTGAAACCGACATTCGATTGGGAAGAAAGGTTCTTGAGTGGCAGTTCTTTGTTGCCCATATTCTATAAAAAAAGCCTCGTATTGGTAAGCAAAGTGTAGGGCGGCCTCCCACAAGGAATGACGACCTGATTGCAGTCAGTGGATGCAGGTGGCTCAGGACCATGATTTCTGGCGTACATTTAGGGAGGCCTATGTTTGTGGCCTTAGACTTATATGGGCTGGTGTGATGGTGATGATGATGATGAAACAGAGTTACATCCCCGATTAAACCTATAAAAAAAAGAAAAATCATGTTAATTGCAATTTTTTAATGTTGATTTACCACGTGCTTGAACATCATAAAAAATCTGCATGTCTAAAAAGATAAAAAATATTTCGATGATATTATATAAAATACGTCAACCCATATTGAGGCAGCACGGTGGACTCTTTCCTGGCCATAAACTCATTCAGAAATTAAAGGGGATCTGTTCGTAGAAGTGTGACGTAATATATTTTTAAACTGTGACTTTAATTAATTTTTATGTATTACGTACTACAAGAGACGTCGAGACTTGATCGTTTGCAACACGCGTTAGAACCCATTGGCTGAAACATACTTAGCATGTGCCATAAAAAGATACTCTGTGCCTCCTTCTACACTCCCCGTACTTCCGCACAGATTTTGTCCACGGTGTCTGTTCTCCTACGTAGTACATAATACTTCAATGTTTGTAAGTTCCTGAATTCAGCAACTATTCAATTTCAGCAAATATTTTACAAATATTTTACAAAATATTAATGACGGACTATTTACTACGGCTATCTTCTTTGACATGTCAAAAGCTTTTGATTTCGTATCACAAATATAATATCGTAATCGAATTAGAGGCCTAGCATATCACTGGATTAAGTCATTCATACAAAACAGGCATCAATGTGTTGAGGTGCTAAAACTTGACAATAAACATGTAAGTCAAAGGTATAGATCCAAATTTAGAAAAAATGCGTTTGGCGTACCTCAGGGTAGTGTACTAGGTCCACTTTTATTTTTGATATATTTAAACGAATAACGTGAAATTACTAAATGTAGAAGTATTTTATTCGCAGATGACGTCGCAGTAATAGTCACAACAAATAAAAATATGTCACTGACGAAACATATTTTTGACATTAATGAAACAATATTTGAGGTAAATAATAATAATTTAACAATAGACTTAAGTAAAACTCAATACATAAATTTCAATAATAAATAATAATTTAATAAATATTAATTATAATGGACAAACTCTTTGTAGTGCAACTAATGTGACATTCCTAGGTATTTACATTTTACATTACATTACATTATAGGTTTTTTACGTGGTAGAGTCATGCTGCAGCTATACTAGTAGTATAGTTGTAGCACGAATGGGTTGGCTCGACCGGGGAAGGACCACGCTCTCACAGAATACCAGCGTAAAATAGCAGCTAAATGCTGCTGTGTTTCGTATGGTGAGTGTAGAGAACCGGAGACCCTTTTTACTGGAAAAGAGGCATTCCATCTTAGTCCTCACGGGTGACAACGCATCTGCATTTTGATTCTTTATTGAGGATAGATGTAGATGTCTATGGGTCACAGCAACCACTTACCATCACGTGGACTGTGTGCTCGTTTGTCACCCTATCCTATAAAAAAAAAAGAATTATTGACAAAGAATTAAAGTGTAAAGAAAAAGTTTGTAAAATATGTAATAAAATAAACAGGTTCACATATGCGCTTTATAGACTAACAAAAGTAACAACAAAACAAACTGCAATTATGACTTATTTTGCATATATTGAGTCGATTATCCGCTACGGGATTAAAATTTGGGGCAACAGTGCAGAGATTAATAAAGTTTTTATTGCACAAAAAAAATGTGTTCGTGCCATTTATGGTGTTGGCCCAGATGTCTCATGTCGACCTCTATTTAAGACACTGGGAATCTTACCCGTGCCTTGTTTGTATATATTAGAAGTTGCTAAGTTTGTAAAACTACACGGGAAAGTTTTTATAAACTTAATAAAGAAGTGGTATCCATGAACACGAGATACCCAGATCGGTTAGTAATTAGCGAAATACCAAAAAGTAAACGCTTTAGCAAAAGTTGTTACTGGATGGGTAAAACAATATTTAATAAAATACCAAACATAATCAAAGATCTTCCTATAAAAACATTTTTAAAAAAAAACCAGTGGCTTCTTCAAAATACATTTTACTCCGTAAACGAGCTTTTAAATTACTGATGACAACTTTTATAGGACTATAGCTCATAATTGACATTTTTTGTTAACTGACATGGTATATAATATTGTTTAATTTAATTTACTTTATTTGTTAATTATATTTTTCTTTGTATTTGTACTTTTGATATCTTTAGAATATAATTGGATGGATTGCTTGTTGTTGCTAATTTAATGATTTAATAATGATTGATTTTGATGTGTTAATTTTGTTTAAATATAATTTCCAAGAATAAATAAATTTGCATGTCTCCATTAGGGACTTAGTATGTATACATAGTATTTAACAGTATATCATGTAACATATATACTAAAAAGCAAATAAATAAATAAATAACTACATACTAGGTGTAATCTTATGAAACATAATTCCGAAAGATGATCTGTTAAACTTTTCTCATTAAGGTATTGTTGTTAAGCCTGTCCATAAGGTTCTCCCAACATACGGCGGCGTTGTAGCGACCATCATACATGTCTCATTTCGTTCTGTTCCGGCTGCCGTAAGAGGCGACTTTGGAAAATGCCGGAAATATCTCATTGCTTCCGATAGATGGCGTTATAACTCATTTACGCTAAATGTTAAATACCCGGACCGGTTTACGGCAGCAGCGTCAAAGGTGCGCAACATCTAGTACTGCGATCATGAATGCGTAAGCCAAGCGTTGCGAAATGAAATAAAATCAATTATATTTTTTTTCTTGGACGTTACATAATAAAATTTCCTTTTTTCTGATTGACTGATTTATGCAAATCTCTATTACAGTAGGATTTCTATAACCGATATCTAACTGTGACCTTTTACGGGCTGATATTTCAGAATACTGTGTACATTATTTCCACTTTTAAATTTTATTACATCCGTTTGTCCCTGAATATCTGAAATTGAAAAATCAGTGTAAGGGTGATTCCCATAAACGTTGTCTTCGTTCTGAGGAAAATTCATTTATCACCTTCTGTCATACTAACTTCTTGTACAAATCCTTTCTCCTCGCGCAGTAAAACTCTGAAATAATTAATTGCCAAATAGTATACGCGCAGACACGAGCAAGGCATCATTCAAACGCTTGTTCGGGAATTATTATCTCACGCTGCAGGAGCAGTTTGGTTTTCTCGTTCTATTGAAACCTTCTATTTTTCTCTAGTATTCATGTTCTTCTTTTTATTACTTATTGTTCCTGGTATTGCGTTTAAATTAGACATTGTTTTTTATGTATGTACACATGTGTTATACGCTTATTTAGTATTATAAGTTTATATTATATAAAAAAAATTATTTGCGTATTTATGTTAATAGTATTTAAAATTGAAACACAGATATTTGCATATTGCATTCGTTTGCACTTTGCACCGGTTATATCCTGGAGGCTATTAGTTAATAAAGCTTTAATAAATAAAGAAGTATGCCCATGACCACAATTACGTCTGACTTATGAGGTCTGCAGAGGTCTAAGGAAAAAATAACTTTTTTCGACATGGAAAAATCCCCATCCGTGAGGATACGTTTCCGTTGCCTTGGTATAATAAGGTGTCCGCTGCAAAGGCAACGGAAAGATTTTAAATACGAGTTGTATATTCTTAATAAGTCCTAGATCATGCAAAAAATTCAAAAAGCTAATAACAAAGATCATATAACAAATGTATATTTATTGTATAGGTATTGCTATACAAACTGTTAAAATAAATTCAAATTTTCCAATTCAATTTAGTTTCAATCAAATCTACAATGCGGTATTGCTAGATGCATATTCATTGGATCTAAAAGCTTACTGCACGCTATCTGTGGGATTAGTTGACATTCTAATTGAATTTACGTGTTTGTTTTCCGGCTTTATAGCTTAAATATTTAATACTTTAAATCATATTTACAGTTGTAGGCCTATGTTCAGCAGTGGAATTATGAGAGACGGTAATGATTATATTTTTAATTATATTTCTTTAGGCAAATTAGGAAAGATAAGGAATAGAATGAAATAGAATAGAATAATTGTTTTTACTTATTGAAAATCACTGGTTCGGAATGAAACCAGAAGTTTTTTCAAACAATAATTAGCAAAATAATATGTTTTACTATTAAACATATGGTAGCGATTACTGTTCTCAGGGGTTATTATAAATCACATATTCTTTATTAGTATATTTACCCTAATTAAACAGTTTTTGTTTAATATAAATTTTAATTTTTTTGAAAGATAAGTCCTGCATATTTTCTCTGAGATTGTTGTAAAAGCCTAAACGTTGCCCCGTGAAGGAATTAATGACTCTTCGGAGTCGAGTACTGGTATAACTAGCTTGTGCTTGTGTTAATGCTAGGAGCTTACAGAATGTACATTACTTTTTTAATTAAACTATTTTTATAATTACTTATATTTACGCGAATACTACATGTGGACTAAAAGTGAAATTTTACGGATTTTATCACGTTTAATTTTAACTTTTTTACCTGTTTGGGATCTACCTAGGTGCTATCATTTGCTTGGGATCCCATAATTAATAAAATTTAATCCAAACCCAAGCATACCACTTTAAGGCCCGTATTAATAAACGTTACTCAGCTCAAGTACACGCACTTGAGTACAATCTTGAGGTTATGATCTTATTAATAAACATATCTCAAGATGCGGTTTAGGTTTACGATATCAGCTGAGTGTCAGACTGATTAATAAACGAAACTCGACTATCAAGTGTGTATACTTGAGTGCAAGTCACAGAACAGTATTCCTAAGTACAGCGTTTTGAGATACTGTTTTAATGTGTTTATTAATTAGCAACGATCTTGAGAAACTGATTTCGTAATGAGGGCGTATCAAATGATTACGCACTTGAGTTTGTCGTTGAATAACGTTTATTAATACGGGCCTTAGACTTCAAAACACTGTAAGCTCGTTCTGCGTAGATCGTACCAAAAATTTAATAATTAAAATGTGAAGGTAGTCTTCATTAACTATAAGACGTCAAAACACTTCAGTCCCCCGTGAACATAGGTGCTGTAAAGTGCCCGAAACGTCCCATTCCAAAACTGTTCTTGTTCTTGTACATAAAAAAATTATTTTAAGCAAAGTTAATATATTTATTTCTTTACATTTTTCTCTAAGAAGACCGCAGTGCAGAATACGTTATTCCACAAATGCACCTACTTTCATGACCTAAGTACCGTATTAACTGTATGCTGAGCCTGTTGCTGAAAGCCACTGATATGCCGTACCCTTCCCGCTCCCGCGAGTCTTGACTAAGCCCTATTTAAAGAACTACATTGTTAAAAGTCATGATATTTCTTATGGACAAAAAAACGGTAAGTTCATGCTACAATCAAATAGGCATCTACGTTAAACACTGAGACAAAAAACCCCGTGACAGGCAATTACCAACGTGATTATATAAGTTTATTATATTATGATTGCATTTCAATTTGCACGGTGCACCAAAAACTTTGCAGACGTCAAAACTGTAAACATGTGTGACGTTTCCTTAGGCGTCGTATTCGACGTCGAAATGGTTGAAGGTTTCGTTGATTAGGACTGTGTTATCTCTCTCCATATTATTGTATAAGAATTAAGTTGAATTGAAATGACAGCACAGTTGAACGGAATAGGCTGGCTATAAATATTGATCGCACATCACGTGATACGCGGTCGTTAGACCCAACCATGAAATTATATCGATTTCAGTAAACATTCAAACAGCGGTAGGTATACTTAGCTTGATCTGATAAAAGAAAATAGAATGCCATGATTTTCCTTTAATTTAATAGGTTTTATATAACCTTTTAGGGCTGATTTTTTCAATATATTAATAGGATAAAATAAAATATATCCATCCATCCATCCATTACAGCCTATAAAAGTCTACTGTTGAACATAGGCTTCCCCTATAGATTGCCTCATAGGGGGGATTTTGCTATAGTTGCAACCGCAGTTTTTTTTATTATTTTGAGTTGTTATTAGGAAGATCCTGCTGCCCATCACCTGTTTAAGTTTCCCTCTTTCGCCTCTTACGGCACCCACGGGACGATTTGGAGAAGTGGATATTCTTACACCGCCACTACATATAAATCATAGGCAAATTAAAAATTGCAGTTGCAAAAATAAAATAGTTGAAATGTTGCACTTTCATATTCAGTCAGGTAATAATTTTTTGTTCGATAATTTCTACCTGACGATAGAAAAATCAGCCCTTATTAGGACTTTTAATAATCATGACATTGCATTTTATTGTTTTGCGCAATTTATATTTTCTACTAAAGTTGTATACTTTACCAAGAAGTAATCTTAGGGAAAGGTTCAATATGACTTAGAAATGACTTATTTAGGGCACTCTACGAGCTTAACGATGTTTCTCTGCGTGATAGGAAGCGTTACAAGCAAATTCGTAATAGAGCCAGATTAACTGAAACTGAAGTAAAAAAGAATTTACATGCCACTTGATGGTAAGATGGTAAGTACTGCAGCATATGGACACCTGACACCAAGTACAAACTAAGAAGGCTACAGATGCGTCGTCACCTTTGAGGATTAACATGGAATACCTCACAGCCTGCTACGATACTGGCTCTCTACCATTCAAATCAGAAGACAGCAGTGCAGGCACTGCTGTTTGGCAACGAAATAAGTGGGTGGTATCCATCCAGATGGATTTCAGGCAGAAATGGAGTCATA
>JAGSMP010003497.1:0-10162 GCA_029286625.1 Parnassius orleans | reverse complement strand
TTCCCTATAGATTGCCTCATAGGGGATTTTGCTATAGTTGCAACCGCAGTTTTTTATTATTTTGAGTTGTTATTAGGAAGATCCTGCTGCCCATCACCTGTTTAAGTTTCCCTCTTTCGCCTCTTACGGCACCCACGGGACGATTTGGAGAAGTGGATATTCTTACACCGCCACTACATATAAATCATAGGCAAATTAAAAATTGCAGTTGCAAAAATAAAATAGTTGAAATGTTGCACTTTCATATTCAGTCAGGTAATAATTTTTTGTTCGATAATTTCTACCTGACGATAGAAAAATCAGCCCTTATTAGGACTTTTAATAATCATGACATTGCATTTTATTGTTTTGCGCAATTTATATTTTCTACTAAAGTTGTATACTTTACCAAGAAGTAATCTTAGGGAAAGGTTCAATATGACTTAGAAATGACTTATTTAGGGCACTCTACGAGCTTATCGATGTTTCTCTGCGTGATAGGGAGCGTTACAAGCAAATTCGTAATAGAGCCAGATTAACTGAAACTGAAGTAAAAAAGAATTTACATGCCACTTGATGGTAAGATGGTAAGTACTGCAGCATATGGACACCTGACACCAAGTACAAACTAAGAAGGCTACAGATGCGTCGTCACCTTTGAGGATTAACATGGAATACCTCACAGCCTGCTACGATACTGGCTCTCTACCATTCAAATCAGAAGACAGCAGTGCAGGCACTGCTGTTTGGCGGCGGAAATAAGTGGGTGGTATCCATCCAGATGGATTTCCAGGCAGAAATGGAGTCATAACATCTAGTGAGAAACAGTGCAGTCGTGTATACCAATAATACATAGCATGCATATTATTGAGCCATGGTAACTCAGGGGCTGGGCGCCAGCATTTCTTTTTCGTAGTAACTGAGGAGTCTCAAGTTAAATTGCAGTAGGGACCATCCTTAGACCAATAAGTAAGATAAATAAAGTGAGTAGAACAACGAGGTTAAGTCAAAAAGGATTACCAAATAGCAATAGGTATAATAGCAGCCCATAGTGTTTACTAGCGCGAATCTGATTCGGAGGGCACATAAAATAATTGCTGTAACAAAAATTTATAATTAAGTAGTCTTTTTATTGTCTTGTAAAAATATATGACAATATTATTAATATACTAGATTTGCATTTTGGTATTTCTTTCCCTGGCTTAACTTATTAGTTTTGCGCGATCCGTCCAAAGAGAATATAATCACTACGTTTATCTATTCTTTGGTCTTTGGCACCATCGAAGTGGGTATTTTTTTTACACCTGACTTAATATGAGGTGGTTGCCTCCATCACTCGGACATTGTAAGATCTATTTGACATTTCCTGTAGTTTATTTTACAGAAGATATCTTAGAAAGTATACCATAATTAAAAAAGGGTTTTTGCATAATATGGCTTTGCTTGGAGTTTCTCTGCGTGATAAACTTAGAAATGAGGATATCCGCAGTAGAACCAGAGAAACCGACATAGCCCAAAGGATTAGTAAGCTGAAGTGGCAATGGGCCGGCCATATAGCTCGAAGAACCGACAACCGTTGGGGAAGAAAGGTTCTCGAGTGGCAGCCTCGTTTTTGAAAAGGAACTAGGTACGTTCCAAAATAACGTTGTTCCTTCGCGCCGACATCGTACTATTTTCTCCGTTACTCTTGTCACTGACTAAAACCAAAGAAAAAGAACCACGCGTATGTACTGGAACGGTACACCGACTGATCGGTTAGGTGAGGTGAAATTAGTATATTAAAAAAAGTTAATTAGAATGGTACTTATGACTTAGCCGCGTAGCTTAGGTAAGAAAGGTAATAAAAAATCTTCTACTAAAATAAAACCTAATAAATTTAAAATGTTAAAACATAGTATAAAATTAAATCTATTTGAAAGGTTACACACAATATAAAAAAAAAACTATAATAAAGAAAAACTAAATCTAAAAATTTAAATTGTCAATAGTCCTACTCCCCGTGGTATTGTGCCAAGAACGCTGGCTGCATTTCCTCGCTGAATGGCTATATATATAGCATTTGAGCGAGAAAAGAACCAGCTCTCTTATCACCAGCAGTGATATACAGTCGCGAATACAGTTCCTTTAGGAACTTCTCTGCACGTGGACCCCACGGCCCGATAGTCTCTACAGCAAATGGCACAAATATGTAGTCATCTCTCAAAGACTCATATTTGCGTCACTTACTTAATTCAGCTGCCTCTGATGCCGCCTCGGCTCTAAACGAGGTACCCTTGAGATGAGAGGTCACCAAAGTGTCTACGCAAGTAGCATTCCAAAGATCTCTCTAAAATGCATTTATATAAAGTCATGTTATACTCGTAAGCCGTTTTAATGTCCCGAGTATCCGACGTTATCAACGTGACAAAGTCACTCACAAAGATTTTTCACTATGACTTTTTTTGTAACCGGAACGACAGTCACGGTGTTAGCAAAATAACGTTTTTGTCCATGTCTAATGAGTAATCGAAATGACAATCACAGTGAATTTTCACTGTTATTTTTATGGAACTGAAACAACAGTCACGGTTATTTAAAAAATAATACTTTTCCTCGAGTCTAGCTTAGTGTGGTAGTTCGGAGCTATTCTATATAATATTGCAGTACTTCGGAAATTTGGTAGCGTGATTTAGGCTTCGATGCGTTTCGCTTGTGGTTTTTTTTTTCTTTTTTATGGAAGAGGAGGCAAACGAGCATGCGGCTCACCTGATGGTAACTGACCACCGTCGCCCATGAACATCCGCAACACCAGGGTATTTGCAGGTGCGTTGCCGGCCTTTTAGGAAAGAGTATACTCTTTTCTTGAAAATCCCTAAGACGGATCGGTCCGGAAAAACCGCTGGCGACAGTATATTCCACAGTTTGGTCGCGCGAGGCAGAAAATTCCGCGTAAATCGAACAATAGTGGACCGCCAGCCATCGAATTGATGAGGATGGAATTTCGAGTTCTGTCGCAGTGTAAGATGGTAGAATTCAGCAGCTGGAATTAGTCCGAACAATCCCTCTGAGTATTCCCCGTGATCTATGCGGTAGAAGATACTAATAACTAATATCGTACACAATATTTCTTTAAAATAAAAACGTATGGACCTAGTCTTTCATTATATCTACAACATTTCCAAAAATTATGAAAATTAGACAAGTTTATGGGAGGAAAACGTTATCGCTTTTTGTATGAACATTTACACCTTCACTATACTCTTAAGTGTATTACGTAAACTTAGTCTAATTTTCATAATTTTTTTTCTAAATAGGTATCTATATTTGTGATTTAAAAACTTCCTCGAGCGTTTTTTTTTCAATTAAACCAAACTAAATTACTAAAAAGAAAAACGTCCAGACCTAGATGAAGGTGTACTGAATCTAATGAGACCAAAATAGTCTCGTTTCGTAAAGATTTAGGGGGGTGAAAACTTTATTGCCTGAAACAATATTTCAAAAAGGAAATGTAGGCAATTGCTTCCAAGACTTGCAACACTCTATCGAGCGATACGGCTATACGGAGCAAGCGGTATGAGCCACATCAATCCTCTTAAGTTTGTTCATATTTTATGACCTATGAGAAATCAAATACTGTTGCAAGCGTACATTACGTTCGTTAGTTAATATCACAGTAACTTGTAGCTTAGAAATACATACCTAAATAATATGTATACATATTATTTTTAAGAAACAATATTTTATCAGATTGCTTTAAAATAAAATTCGTTAAGGTTTAGTTGTAATGTTAAAATTTTTGTGAACAAGCCCTTATTTCACATAAGTAAGACGACTATTCTCAACAGCCATGACAAAAAAGTAACTCAATAAAAATTCAGTCACAGTCATCAAATATTATTAACAAAATTTTTCTTTTAAAAATAGCTTTTTGTTTTAATATTCTGTTTTTAGTAAATCAGGAGATCAAATTTGGTACAACTTATTATTATCACTATTACAGCCTACAAGTCTACTCTGGAATAAAATACTATTCTGAGCCACCTGTATTCATCGACCATGACTCCATCTAGCGGGGGGCTGCCCTTCACTCCACTAATCGCTTACTTGTATTGTATTTTGTAGTGAAGTAGTCTGGTGATTCTCTATGAAAATATAACACCTCTTTATCTTCACATCCGTTTTGTAAGAATCGATTGTTAGAAATGCAAATATCTCATCACTTCCAGCAGATGGCGATATAACAATTTTGTCAGCAAATATTATTAACAAAATTATTTCTATAATAATTTTTCTTTTAAAAGTAGCTTTTTGTTTTAATATTCTGTTTGGTAAATCAGGAGATTAAACTTGGTACAACTTATCATTATCACTATTACAGCCTACAAGTCTACTCTGGAATAAAATACAAAAATAAATTGTCTCCTTTAATACATTTTGTCTTATTGCCGTTTAAGAGCAAATTGCTGGCGTTAAACCAATGTACTAATTTCAATAGAGCATTATTTACATTGTCAAAATTAATCGATTGTCGTTTGAGTTTGAAAATTAAAGAGGTATCATCAGCAAATAATACTATATCGCGATTGTCCCCTACAAGATAAGGTAAGTCATTAATATAGATTTAGAAAAGGAATGGGCCAAGAATCGAGCCCTGAGGAACGCCCATTGATACTACCAATCCAGGGAACTTTTACCATTGATAACGACTTTTTGAGTTCTGTTATTTAAATATGAAAAAATAAGTCTAAGCGCAATATTTTTTATACCGTAATGTTGTAGTTTCCTGATCAATATCTCATGATGAACACAATCGAAAGCCTTGGAAAGATCACAAAAAATACCTAAGACATCTTGTGAATTCTCCCAGACATTGAAAATATATTTCATAAGCTCAACACCTGCGTCATTCATCGAGCGACCCCTTGTGAAACCAAATTGGTTTTATGGAGTTTTTTTTTTAAATTAACAATTGATCTAAAATTATTTTTTCATAAATTTTACTAAGGGTTGGTAGTAAAGAAATAGGTCTTAAATTAGAGGTTTACTTTACTATGTTTCATTATATCAGGGAACACACTAGATTAGATACTAGTATTAAAAATAATAGCAAGATGAGGTGTAATTAAATCTATTATGGACGCAATAACTGTAACGGAAATCCCCCATAAGTCTGCGGTTTTCTTTACATCAAGGGTTTCAAAATATTTTACAATATCTTGTGGTAATACTTTTTCAAATCTAAATTCTTTTAAACAGGTATAACATTATGTTTGAGTAATGACTCGGCGACAGTTGGAGAAGTATTAAAAGACTCTGTTGTCAATCAGTGAAATATTTCTCAAACACCGCTGCGACTTCTTGATTTGAATAAGGGCCTGTCCGCACTGCGATATTTCACCGCGCGACTTTTATTCTGGCGTATTATATTCCGTGATAGGAATTACACCTAGTACGCACTGCGAATAAAATTTCGTACGATTTCCCCGCTGAAACGCACGTCTAAAAATGAACAACAGATTTTTTTTAATTTACCTGATACTACGGCGGCGGCGTGATAGACGTATCAAAAGATGTCATGAACATTGGATTCACTAATTTACGGCCTTGAGACCTATGAAAGTATTTTTCTACATAAAACATCAAAGGCTGCGAAAATACAGTAAAAAGTTTTTCGTATATTACAGAATGACTATAAAATCATTCGATAATTTACTACGACTTGTTGGTTGGGCTATTACCTATGAAGATACGAATTGGAGAAAAATAATTTTAGCTGGATAGAGACGCGAAATTTTTCTGACCTAGATTTGTTGCATAAATGTAAAAATTTGGCTGTGAAGCAAACTCTTTTAAACATTTTTGAATAATTTTTGACATATTCTCTAAAAGCATCGGAAAGATTATATGATATTTTATGGTAAAGTTCATATAGCCTTCGTCTGCTCTTATGAATTCCTACTGTTGCCCACTCATTAAATGCCTTGCGACTATTTCTGAAGTATGTTTTAGAAGTAAATGTTTTATTAAATTCATTGCTTATGAGGGTAAATAATACTCCATATAAATAGTCTGCATTGTTATTAACCATTGACTTGGAATATACTGGCGTACTATGTTATTAACATATGTAAACGTAGTGATTATATTCTCTTTGTGCATATTTCTTGTTTGAAAAGTCAACGCTGAAATAAAAGGATTACCTCACAGGATTAAAGATTCATTGGAATCTTGGCATGAAATAATTTAAAATGAAGTCAAAGACAAACATCGTTTTTAACGTTTTTGGAATGCTTGCTAAAATTTCCAGTTCTTCGCTAATACATCTGTTGTAGCGAAGAAATTTAGAAAACTATTGCAAATGTACATTAAAAGTGACGAATTTATCGGCGATAACACATTACTTTTACTCAATAATGAAATTAATGTTGGTAATTGCGTGGACATATTGCAGAATTTATAAATTACGCAATAATGTTATTTAAAACGAGGAAGTTTTATTTAACTAAAATGCAATACGTAATGCTTGGACTTTAATAGGCTGTAACGGTAACGGTAACGGCAATACGTAATATTATGTTTTTTAATTAAATTTGTGGTCATTAAAAATTAATTAAGTGTATGTGTTGAGCCTCGTACCGGCAGACGAAGTGTAGGGCGTCCCCCACTAGATCGAGTGATGACCTGCTAAGAAATGCGGGAAGTCGATGGATGCAGGTGGCTCGGGACCGTGCTTTGTGGCATTCCTTGGGGGAGGCCTATGTTCAGCAGTGGACTTGTGATGGGCTGTAATGATGATGATGATGATGTGTTGAACTGTACTTGGGGTAAAAAGTCGGAAAAACAAATAAAAGTGAAATCCGATTATCCACCCCGTCTGGGGTAAATAGATGAACACGCGTTTTTGAGTATCTACCTTAGGGTGGATTTTTTAGGGTAGATAAACGGCATAACCCGTCTGGATTGAATATTCGTATAGGTGGAATACGTACTCGTACAGACAAATGCGTAGTCGTATGGTGGACTGTAATGAAGATAAACACACATAGCAGGTAGAAATTTAAATAAAACGAACGCTATTATTTATTCTGTGACGAAAGTAAGCTTAATCGTAGCGTCTTAATCATTTATTCGAGTCAAAAAATCTTAGAGATTATTAATTAATTCATAATTGTAATGCATTTTGTATGTTAATTGGAGATGATCTTGGTATGTAACTGTTTTGTTCAGTTTTCCCTTGTTAGTTGTGCGTTTGGTTTAATACTGCAAAGTATGAATACGATGTGCGTAAAATCTGTAAAAAAGAATAATATCAAGTACATTCTTAAACCTTATTTTAAAAATAAACAAAAATCTGACTGCAGTGATATTAAATAAGAATTTCATACACAAATTTTATATTAGGAGGTTAACCCACTCATTAATATCTTACATGTGAGCATGTGACCTTTTGTTTATTATTATTTTTAACGTGCGCAACGCTGCAACTATTTACAATTTGGCTGCCGCACGAATGGGTCTGCTCGACCGGAGAAGGACCATGCTCTCACAATCACAATACCAGCAATCATTAACACCAGCGTAAAATAGCAGCCTAATGTTTCGTATGACGAGTATGGAGAATCGAAGACCATCGGGGTGACAACGCATCTACATTATAATTCTTAATCGAGGACATATGTAGGTATTTATGGGCCATAGTATCCAGCTACCATCAGATGGATGGTGTGCACGTTTGTCAACTTTATTTTATAAAAAATATTTCTTTAAGTTGCAAGTTATTACAGTTCATATCCGCCACATTTAATTCATACTAACTACTACTGTTCTTTTGCATACATCCATACCAGTCAAAAACATTATGTACGCTCTTTTTGCGCTCCTCTGCAATAGGGTAAAAACTGAAATGATGTCATGCATGAATGTTATAAGGATGAATTCCTTCGTTTTTGAACCCAAGCAATTATAATAAAGATATATATTTATATATATCTTTTTATTTTTATATATTTTAGCAAACCAACCGATACGAATGTAGGTCTCGAAAGCGGAATATAGTGTCCAGCTTTAAAGATGATAGGTCTCTTCATACACTCCATAGTTAAGAGAAGCAACTTCTTAAAGTATATATCCTGATCGTACCAGGGGCATTGGTACAACTTGTCGCGCAGCTCTTGACTCTGAAATAAACAATTACTTGACAAAAAACTTAGTCGCTTTAAAAGTTAGCGCTTTTTTAATTTTAATAATCATTTTCGTATTGCAATATTGATGAAAAATATTAACTACATTACGTTATTTATTAAAATTCTACAAAAGACTTCTGCGTGTTGCATCAGACATGTCCTATGTCTAAACTAACAATTTTACTTTTGTACAAATGTTGGCTATAGCTTGGATTTGACTCAATACCAACAGTGCGATTGTTAAACTGGTGGAAATCGTTTGCAGATGGTGGTGATAAAACTCCGTAACTACTTAATGTTTTTTCAATATGGTAATATTTTGTAACCTAAAACAAGATTAAATAAAACTACTTTTACGGATTTTATCGCGTAAAATTTTACTGTTTTTAAATCCCAACGTTCCGAATGCTTTGCAGAACCCATAGTCAAACACATCTGTGGCATCATAACGTATAAAATATATAATTCGTAAAAGCAGTTTCATTCAATGTATAATGTACGCATAAATAAAAGAAACCATTAAAACTGGATTTTAATATAAAAACGACATCGACTTATAATCGATAACGATACATTTTCTTAAATTAAATTTAAGTCACAAGTTAGACCTCATGGTAAGTAGCTGCTGCAGCCCATGGATATATGCAACCAGCTTTAAATAAACAAGGCTACAGATACGTTGTCACCTCTGAGAATTAAGATGGAATGCCTCACGGCTTGTAATTATGCTGTACTCGTAAGGGGGTGGTACCTATCCCGACAGACTCCTAGACAGAACCTCCTCCTCCGAAAAGGTGTCGTATATACTACCTGCTAGTAATTTCGTTTACTTTCATTGCATTGTGTAAATTGTGGAAAACCATTTACATAATGCAATGAAAGCAAACATCACACCGAAGTCAACCACGATTTCCACTAGAGTTACAATATCTCTCTGCAGGAGTCACGTGGTCATAAAGTGAAATGTTTTGATTACCTATTTAAAACATACACCGACAATATCATACAAATATAATCGGACCTGATTGAAATTAATATGGGTAATACTCAATCAACAAACAATCAGCTCAATGTTAAGTAAAGTTACAGCCATAGAATTATTACGTATAGAACACTAGTACGCGCACCGAAAGTGAAGCAAGTAAAACTAACGCGAAACCGCGTAAGTTCACTCAGCGACCCGTCAGTGCGCAACGTCTCGTCTTACGGAGAAGAGCTCGCGAAAAATTGTAAAAATGACCGTTTGTGTTGTAAAATATTGACACAACAGTGATTATAAACATAAAAAAAGTGATGGTATTACATTTCACAGGTAAGTTCATATATTTAATTCATTAGTAGTACGTAAAACTAAAAAAATACTTACCTAAGCTATCATAATACAAATGTTGCTAGTTGTGGGGGAAAAAATCACAATTTTCTTTTAAAAATATTTATTTTCTATTTGTGTTTAAAACGTTTAATCGCAACGCTCTGTGTAAAACTCAAATGTAGATGTAGAAAACTCAAATGTAGATGTAGAAATGTAGATACCTACTTCTCTAAGTATTAACATAATATTAACAATGGGTGCCTATTTAAAACTAATACGGAGTGATCCGTCGCGATCCGTCGACGCCATTTTAACGCAACTATTATAGCAACTAAATTTATTTTTATTGCTTTGTTCATTGACCAAGTCGACGTTTTAGAGTATAGAATAAAAACTTTTTTTATTTACTACATCAAGAGATTATTAATACTCGTAAGAACGCCTTTACTAAGCAGATGTCACTTTACACCCAAACACAGTCTATTTTAACCGACTCCCAAAAAGGAGAGGTTATCAATATATATATATATATATATATATATATATATATATATATATATATATATATATATATATATATATATATATATATGTATATATATATATATATATATATATATATATATATATGATTTCTAAGACGATTCTAGATCAATTGTATATACATGCTGTAATTTTAGTGGTTGTTTTCCACATTCCTGACTCAATT
>JAGSMP010003496.1:0-27170 GCA_029286625.1 Parnassius orleans | reverse complement strand
ATGGGTGCCTATTTAAAACTAATACGGAGTGATCCGTCGCGATCCGTCGACGCCATTTTAACGCAACTATTATAGCAACTAAATTTATTTTTATTGCTTTGTTCATTGACCAAGTCGACGTTTTAGAGTATAGAATAAAAACTTTTTATTTACTACATCAAGAGATTATTAATACTCGTAAGAACGCCTTTACTAAGCAGATGTCACTTTACACCCAAACACAGTCTATTTTAACCGACTCCCAAAAAGGAGAGGTTATCAATATATATATATATATATATATATATATATATATATATATATATATATATATATATATATATATATATATATATATGTATATATATATATATATATATATATATATATATATATGATTTCTAAGACGATTCTAGATCAATTGTATATACATGCTGTAATTTTAGTGGTTGTTTTCCACATTCCTGACTCAATTCAAATTATAATTTTTAAAAGGATTCACGTTAATTCCAAACACAGTGGATCATTCAAAGATATAATGTAAATCTTCGTTTAGTAACGCTATTGAATTATTAATATTGGATGGTTCCGCTTGTGCATATAGTTGTAGATCATCGGCATATAGATGATAAGAGCACTTGAGGTTTAAAGTGATAAGATTGATAAAAATTGAAAACAGAAGAGGTGAGATAATACCGCCTTGAGGGACACCGGTTAATACATCACTCCAATTGGAGATATTATGGCCAGAACGCACGGCCTGTTGGCACCCTCGAAGATATGATGAGTACTAATCCTAGGCTGAAGACGAGATATTCAAGTGAGAGAGTAGAGCTAGCGAGATAGAGTGGTCAACAGTATTTAAAGCCTTAGAAAAGTCTATTAAAATAAGAACTGTTAATTTGGAATTTTCCATATCCTCTCGAATATCTTCAGTAACCTTGAGAAGGGCGGTTGTAGTGCTATGCCCAGGGCGAAATCCAGACTGATATAATGAAACAATCTTGTTTTCGAAAATAAAAGTAAAAATTTGTTTATGTGCAACAGTTTCTAAAACTTTAGATAAAAATGGCAGGATAGAAATTGGTCTACAATGATAAATAAAGCTGCACTCGGTGGATTTTGGAAGAGTAATGACAAAGGCTTTACGCCAGAGTGTTGGGAAAGCAACATACTTCAACGAAAAGTTAATAATATGAGTTGACACGGACAAAACAGAATCAATTACGTATACAACCATTGTTCTACTCACTTAATCACAACCAACAGCTTTAGATTTGATATACAGGAGTGTTTTGCGTATGTCGTCTTCATTAACAGGAGAAAAAGTGAAAGAGTCATGAAAATAACGAGGCATGGAAGATATCGATGAAATAACATTTGCTCTAGCACTATTAGAATTAGTTTGAACAGACAAAATGACTGTTGTAATCGTCTGGAGAAAAAAAGACACTATTAGGGGCAAGGTGTGTTTTCCCAAATCCAACAGTATTAAGAAACTTCCATATATCAGCTGAAGATAAATTAAGCACTTGTTCATGGACGATTGCACGTGGTAGAGCCATGCTGCAGCTATATTAGTAGTATAGTTGTAGCACGAATGGGTCGGCTCGACCAGGGAAGGACCACGCTCTCACAGAATACCAGCGTAAAACAGCAGCTTAACGCTGTTGTGTTTCGTATGGTGAGTGTAGAGAACCGGAGACCCTTTTTACTGAAAATGAGGCATTGCATCTTAGTCCTCACGGGTGACAACGCATCTGCATTTTGATTTGTAATCGAGGATAGATGTAGATGTCTATGGGCTGCAGCAACCACTTACCATCAGGTGGACTGTGTGCTCGTTTGTCACCCTTATCCTATAAAAAAAGGATATAACGGCGTTTTGCAGCTCTCACTATCTGATTGCATCGATTTCTCGCAACTTTATATGCCTTCTACTTTTGGTCTGTACGCTTCCTCTTAAAGGCACGGAATGCTCTGTTACGCTTTGCCATGGCCATTCTTACCCCTGCTGTTATCTATGGCGCTTAAGTCTGACAACACGCTTGGGAGCATGCTTATCAAAGATTTTTAGCATATTGCCGTTCAGGATATTGACTTTATCATCAACTGAAGATGCAGCAAACACACAAGACCAGTCAATTTCATCAGCATCGCGGTTAAGCTTTTCAACATCCATCTCTATCGCCTCGTGGCTGTGGTAAATATTCTTGCACTGCCACTACACGATGCACATACTTTCATCCATACAAATATACATATAGATATAGTTCAAGCTAGTAAAAACGTGTAACAGTCGTAAACAAGCAAGCAATTTAATACTATATAATATAGCATAGTGTGAACGTGACCATAAAAATGAATGCATAGCGATTTTGTTGTGCTATATAATATTTGCTGTGATCTATATATTAGAGAAAAATCTTTACAGAGCTTTATAAACATAATCGTAATGCAGAGTAATAATCATTTATTACGTTACGTATTCATGACAACGAAAGGCTCCGAGACAAGGTCGACTTGAAATATTGCGATAGATCTTTCAGGACTATTTTACAAGCGTTGCATCAATCAACCTTAAAAGGTTTTCCCCATCCATATTTTACTACAACTTTCTCACTGAATATATTTAAGCTATTGTTAAGATGAATAGCATAGAGGCAAGGACAGAGTATATTCACGGCACTGTAGCCTCGTTGCTAAGCTTTATGCTGAGGGACTAAGAAACGTAGGTTTTTTTCCAGCATGACACAGGTCATTTGTTTATTCATTCATTCAAAAAGCCTATCAAAAGTCCACTGATGAACATAGGCCACCTCCACAGATTGCCTTATTGGGGGATTTTATATTTAAAATTACCCCATCAGCTTAATAGAAACCAGATATTTTAATATTACAGACAGACACTTGATTTTTATATATATGTATATAGATAATATAAATTCGGATTACTCGCTAAATTGAGCCTGGCCAACGCCAACTGCCAGATTACGAGTACTTAAGACTTATATTGACCGGCAGAATATTATATTAATTTATTGGCAGATAATCTGAACAAACAGAAATCCAAAAATAGCACTTACAACAATGGTGGACGTTAATGCCCTATTTTCTTTTTTAATTTATTTGTAATTATTATCAACATGTATTTATGCAAGTAAGGATGCAAACTAGCACACGGTCTATATGATGGAAATTGTATGTTGCGGCCAATAATTAATATTATACTTTCGATTAAAAATTAAAATGCAAATGCGCTGCAACCCTATTGAATAAGGTGGAATGCCTGTTATTATAAACTAGCGAGCCGCCTCGGCTTCGCAGGTGATTTTTGGATCTCGACAGAAGTACCGCCTACTGGGTCTAATTAAGAATCTAAACCATCCGGGGACACACTCAAACAAATACATAAAATTTCATCGAAATCGGTTCAGCCGCTTAGGAGGAGTTCACTGACAAACATACGTACAGAAGTATTATATATAAAGACTAGCGACATGTTCTGGCTTCGCCTGGTTGTTACTTATGAATGTCATTTATGTTATCATTTAAATTAAAGCTATTCCGAAGATTAGCCCGGACAGAAAGACAAACTGACAGACAAAAATGTTAATAGTGATTCACCATTCACCATTACAGCCTTTCACAAGTCCACTGCTGAACATAGGTCTCCCCCAAGTTATGCCACAAAGCACGGTCCTGAGCCACCTGCATCCATCGACTGGGGGGTCGCCCTACACTTCGCCTACCGGTACGAGGCTGCCACTCGAGAGTCTTTTTTCCCCATCGGTTGTCAGTTCTTCGAGCTATATGGCCGGCCCATTGCCACTTCAGCTTACTAATCCGTTGGGCTATGTCGGTCACTCTGGTTCTACTGCGGATATCCTCACTCCTAAGTTTATCACGCAAAGAAACCCCAAGCATAGCCCTCTCGATAGCTCGCTGAGCGACCTTGAGCGTCCTCATACTACATACTTGAGCGTCCATCAACTTTCTACATGTCTTACCAGGTTGTCACTTCATCTATGGGAGGCTACCCTACGCTTCGCTTACCTTTTAAGGATACCGTCAAAATTACCGCCAGGCCACACTTCTCTGGAACTCCTTGCCCGACAACATTGCATAAATACTTAATAAGACTGCCTTTGAAGGATTGGTACATGAATAATTTTGAAAGACATCAGATGTTAGATATGGTCAATGTTATCATTTGGTTACTTTTATTGTAAGTTTATCCATTACGGTCTGTCAAACATTGCCTTATAGGGTGGAGGGTGGGAGGAGGGATATTTGTCGTAATTTGCCACACTGGTAAGTGTATTGGTAACCGCATTTTTAATATTTTATTTGTTAACAGGAAAATGCCACTGCCCTACTCCCTCTAATCTTCAATGGCTGAACAGATTGTGATGGAACTTTCGAAACAGATAGAGAGTAATGCCTGGAGGTATCTAGATGGCTACGACGGTATGGGGTAGTATATATTCTCTAATGCAAACACTACATGTCACATATTTAACTTAAGAAATTTTAGAAACAAAACAAAACAGTAACTGTGAAAAAAACTAAAATGCATTCACAATTTATCACAGTGATCGCGTGGTACGAACTCGAGTTTTGAGATATTTCTCTCCAGCATAACGATGCGTGAAATTTAAGGATCTTGGACAGTCACGTGCTTCGCCTCTGCTAGAATATCCATAAATTTCCTTCAGTTAGCGAGAAGTTTGTTCGAACTTCACAACTTAATATATTACGAAGTTTAAGTTAAGTTGTTAGCTAAACTGTGAAGGACTTAATTATAAGTTCGTTGCCGTGTGGTGGCGGTGCAAAATAATCCACTGCGCTATTTCATGACGAGCTTCAATTGGTTAAGTTTAATTTAAATACAAAAAATACTTACTAAATATTCAAAAATCAACTTAATGAAAATATACACTGTGTCTCACATACATTTCTATTCCGTCTATTCGTTTCCTTTTAATTTTATTTAAGTAATTGCTACTTTTATTTCCTTTATTTATTAAAATATATAAATATGTAAATATAAAAATGTATGTGATAGTGTACATGTGTAATGGTTTTATTTTTGTATGTATTTTACTTAAAATTGCATAATAATTAATACAGTTACGTATATTTTTTGTTAAATATTCATTGGCACTTACGGAAGGACAGCGTCGAAGTACTTTGTCAGTACCAAGACGAAGCTGAGTTGGGTAACTTTTTAGTAACTATTTACAAGATTTAAAATATACTAATATTGTTAGCAAATTGCTATAATGTTTTACTAAATAAACTTATTTTCTTTCTTTCTATTTCGTCCCGTGGGTTCATGCTGCCAAATAGCAGTACCCGAACTGTTATGGTCCTTTTGAAGGGTTTAAAGCCAGTATAATTACAATAGCAGTGCTTGTTTAATAATAAACTGCGTATTCTGGCTATAATATGACTTTTACTTTGGCATAACTGGTCTGACACAACTGGTTACTTCGCCTACGCGGATTCCAGATGTGGAGGATCATGCACCTTCCCTGTTGGACCTTCTGCTGACCTCTCATCTGGACGGATTTCAAGTCTCTGTCGACGCCCCTCTTGGATCCTCGGACTATTGTCTAGTCCGGAGGTTGGTGCCACTCAAGCTAACATCGCGGTTGCATTCTGCAGGCTACCGCCGTGTTTGGCACTATAGGTCGGCCGATTGGGATAAGATGCGGTCTTTTTTTGCATTCTACCCTTGGGGGCGGGTTTGTTTCTCGCCGGACAATCCCAATGTTGTTGCTGAATTTATCGCTGATGTGGTACTTCAGGGTATAGAACTTTTATTCCATCTTAGAGCCCCGACTGGACATTGTTGTCTAAAAAAGCACATGTCCATCCTGGGACTAAACAATTCAAGGATGTGCCGATTCTGTTCCAACACCTCTGCACATCCTAACTGATTGTGGACTCAATGATTTCAAAAGGAAGGATACGCCCATCCAAACATCTTACTTATACCTTCTTCATAGAAGCAAAAGTAGCACCATCTCATAACACATACGAACTACATGAGTGCCGCGTTGCATTGGACGATGACGTCACCAGGGTTATATTTCGTAGTATAATAATTATACTATTTTGTACCATTAATTCATAGTAAAAATACATTAATTACCAGTATAATTGCATACTATGAGCCATTCCATCTTTATTCTTAATGGTGACAACGTATCTCTATTCTACTTTTATACTGCCCTGATACGGAAGAAGGCGGCTAAGTGCATTTTGTCGATTTTGAGCTTTCAGCACCACTAAACTAAGCAAAAAATTCTCTGTCGGCCAATATTGGAATTATATTTTTACGTTTGGTAGTTCCAGAGATAGATTAAGCATTTTGGCGGTTAAGTGCAAAATTTTCCCTGCTGTCATACGCTAGAAATCAGTTACTATGCACCGTTACGCTATAAAACCGTTATGTGATTTTAACTATTTATTTTCGTAGTAGAAGTATAATATTTGATTTTGTAAAACAAAGAAAAAATGCAGTTAAGCTCATTTCCTAAGCTAAGAGGCAGTTAAGCTTTGGTAATTTATTTATTCCTTAGCAGTAGTTTGGCTAGGATATACCTTAATAATATGCTAAAAGGCGGTTAGCAATAGAAGTAGAAGCTAAAACACGGATAAAAACACCTATCTGCTTTCAAGCGTATAATTAATAAATACATAATACATACATATACATAAACACTCACGCCTGTCACCCAGAGGGGTAGGCAGAGACTACGGACTTCCATTTGGCACGATCCTGGCACACCTCTCTCGCCTCCTTTACATCCATATATCTACGCATACACGCTCGTCGGTTAAGGGTACTCCTAATCTGGCCCATTTTCAATATATCGCCAATTTGGTCGATAAACCTTCGTCTAGGGCGTCCCTTTCCGACTCTGCCGTTCACTTTTGCAGCATAAAGGAGTCAATCGTTTTTGGGCCCACTAGAAATTTTCGCGACCCTTAATGGTATTATATACAAAAAAAAGATACCAATTTATTATTGTAAATAGCATAAAGATTTTATGAAAATCTAAACGGAATCAAGAAATCTGAAAAAAAAGAGTTGTTTTGATATTTTGTGTTCATGTCATTGGTTCAGATAATGTAATATTAAAAAAAATTGTTGTAGAGATGTGCCAATTCGGAAGAAACTCGACTCGAGTTAACTTGAGTTGAAAATCACGTAACTCGAATAGTTCTTGAGTTACGCAACTCGAATTGGCGGAACGAAGCTGTGTCAGTTAGTTACAAATGATTTTTATATTTGTTCCTCCATCCAAGATAATTATTATTACTTAACTTAATAGGTAGTTATATTTTATTGGTTTGCGTGTATGTAATTTTCATAAAATAATATCACTCTAACTTTATGACGTAGCGTTAATGTTATTAATAATTTAACTATCACGTATTATACTTAATCAGCTTATTGATATTACATAATATATCAATAAATTGTTCGAATTAGTAGGTCGAGTTCATCACTAAATTGTAGACAGACACTCCATTGACCGTAAGATAAAGATGCGACTCGAGCAGAATTTTGTTACTCGAGTCACTCGGGTTTTATCATGTCACTGTAGTTGTACTCGAGTTTTTGAGTTTGCGAATTAACTATTTACAGTCCCTGCATCGATTGAAGTTTATCACTCGAGTTGAGAATAGCGATTACCTTAGTTAAAGCATTTTTAAATAGGTACCTTTATTAAATAAGTAATATGTGGCAATATGAAATAAAATACAAATATTTATTATTTATTTATTTGTAGTATTTCCATGTTTTTTATTTACTACAGACATGTGTAGTATTTCAAAATCTATAAACTGCTTTTCGCATATCTTACAAATCGCTTCCATTTTTCAAAATGAGCCACACTGACGATTTTTGTTTTGTTGTTTCATTGTTATCATTCATACTTTAAACAAACAAGTATATTTAAATCAACTTTTATGTTATGCACTACTTATACGAAGTAACAAAAAATAACAATGATAGCACAATCACGATATTATAAATCAAACTAAGTTCATATTTGACTACAACATGCCAGATGCGAGTTTGAATTTGGGTGTAACCAGTGACGTCACCCGCGGCGCCTTATACTACAAAGGAATTAGTGAACTGACATCTATATAGCGCTCTCTGAATCTAGACGGTGCGGTGCGCCGAGTTGACTCGGTAACTCGAGTGCAAGCGGATTCGAGTAAAATTTATTTTCACTCGAGTACCGAGTTACACAGATATACTCAATTGAATCGAGTGAATACAGAGTTCGAGTTGCATCACTACTGTAAGATAAAGTTTGTGGTTAATTGTTAAATACTTTAAAATAATTTTTGGTAGTAAACTGCAAAAAAGTTTATTCTTGTTTGTTTACAAGACAATAAAATAAATATCGTCTCATCGATGCACAAGTGTTTAACATAATATGGATAATATCTATTTTTCCTTTTTATTTTTTTTTGTGGTCGCATGGTAAAATTGCCAATGACATTCGAAATTGGAAATTGAAAACTAATGAGTTTAGTTAATTAATGTAAGAGTATGTATCACAGAACACAATTACTATCTAAGGTATGTATGTAATACAAGAGTTTACTTTACACCTAGAATTTTGGAAAATCTAAATAAGATCTATAATTTATGATGAATTGCCTAAAAAAATGACAAACACAGGTCTTAGAACCTTATTAGTATGTTAAAAGTGACAAAGTATTAAAGTTTTGTGTTATTAGTAAAATGTAAATGAAATAATAGAGAGAATAAATACATAAATGAAGTTTTTGTGTATCTTATGAGAAAATTAGAATCTATGGGTCGAGGGTTTTAAGAAAGCTTCTCTATTTGATGTAGCTTCATCGGCTTTGAAGAGCGATTCATTTAACTGCATTTAGGTATGTATTCAGCAAGTTGCTCCATAAACTTGACAATACCAAATGGCATCAAACATGGATCCTGAATTTATGCCAGCCATAGTAGATATACAGTATAGATAGTACATATATTTATGTGTAAATAAGTAGTGATTACTTGTACCAGAAGCAAATATACAGTTTGCAATAAGTATTGTGATTTAGTTAAGCCATTTTTACTTGTGTAATGGTTATATCCTTGTTGATCAGATGCTTCTTTTATCCTTACACTCTTGTGTTATTAACTCTGCAGAAAGGAATATTATTTTGTCATCTACTATCAGATAATTAATATAAAAATAATATCCTTTTCCCCTACATTAAACTAGTGAAAATAAGAAATCAGACAACTTTTACATAGTCAAATATTGTTGATGTAAATCCATAACTACTATTTGTGTATTTGATTATATGAAGCTGATTAATGGTTTATATTTTATAATAATTTCTTATTTATTTAACATACAGGCAGAGACAACAAAATACTGACAGAAATATGGAAATGTAGTTTATCGACATTTAAGTAAAGTAATATGTAGTATTATCTCACATCTCTTATTATTGAAAATGTCCTGATTCCTAACAAATCATACCTGGACATGTTTTTTTTGCTTTATAGTGTTTGAAATGTAAATCAATACAAACATAAACGTAGGCCTCATACGCTATTTTGATTGCAATACATATAGAAAAAATAATATATTGATAAGAATTATTATTTAGTATAGACAGTACAATATTCAATAACTTTTTTCAGGTGGATCGCTTAGAATAAATGTGTATGTCTTGTAGACTGAAATCCTGCAGAGCTGCTCGGCAGAGACAAAAAGTATATGGATATTTAATACAACAGTCTTATATCATATCTCATATTATTGAAAATATACTTTTGATTTCTAACAATATCATAAATGGCCATGTTATTATCTAGTTATTTTGAAAAAATCTTTTGAAATGATAATGACTGACAATAATAAATACAATTAAATTATACATGTGTTTTTGTCATCCTTACACAACCAGTTTAAAACATCTTACTTCATATTTATCAGTGTGTAATAACATAGATAAACATGATATTACCTAGTTATTTTGGCTTTAATGGTGTTTGGGGTATGATAACTAATCAGTTAATATATTTTAAAACAAAGTTTACACACTGCACCTTTACTAATCAACCAAAACATATTAAAACAAAGTCTTAAAACCGCACTTCTCTGTCTGTCTGTTCCACTATTAATAGACTGCTTTGGAAATAATTATAACAATATATGCAGTGTCATTTTACTTTGTGTTTTATCCTTATACAAACAGTTCAAAACAGCTTCCTTACTATATAGCATTTAAAGGTAATATTATAAATAGACATATTATCGGTTATTCATCTTGGCTTTAATCATATTTATTTAATTACTGTAATGGTGTTTGTGATGTATATTCACTAATCAATTAATACTGTAAAAATAGTCTCCACACCACGTTTGTTTGTCTGTGCACTGTTTTGCCTGCTAAAAGAATTTTCCATCAATCTTAAAGTACCTATAATTGCTGAATGTACCTACAACTTTGTTTAATACTATTAATTATTAAGCTATTCTATTCTATATACACTATTTTAACTCATAATATCGGTGAAAACTACTAGAAAATCGCTTTTAGTTTGTTTTAAGGTTATTGTGATATTCATATTATAATTTTTAATTTCTGAGAATTCCCGTTAGTTGCGATAAAACTAATATTAGTTTTGTAATCTATAGATTATAAGGAATAAATCGACATACATTTCATTAAGTATCTTTAAAATTCATGGTGGGCCCATTCTCCATACAAAAAGAAACTGTCTCCTTTGCTTTGTCACTCTTTCTTCGTTCATTCTTTCTACATGACCAAACCACCGAAGCATTCCTTTCTTAATCCTGTTCACAATGTCATCTTGCAAACCACACTTTTCTCTTATCACACTATTTCTCACCCTGTCATTCAGATTCAGCCCTAGCATACTCCTTAATGACCGCATTTCTACAGCATTTATTCTACTCTCATGCTTCTTCTGCCAGACCCAACTTTCACTATCATACATTAAAGTAGGGACTAACACAGCATTGTGAATTGCCAAACGTGCCTTTTTTGACACATTCTGACTCTTCACAATAGCGTGTAGAGCCCCATTCACTCTATTTCCTGCGTTCACTCGTCGTTCTATATCCTTATCATATCTACCATCCCTGCTAAATAAACATCCCAAATATACAAACTCATCCACTTGCTCAATCAACTCCCCTTCTATTCTTATTTCACATAACGTTTTACTTTCTTCTCTTTCAAAACCATCACTTCGTTTTACTTGCGTTCACTTTCATACCTCTTTCTTTTAATGACCGGTTCATTAAAGTAACCATCATTTGTAACTCGGCCGCCGACGATGCAAATATGACTTGATCATCGGCGTACAAAAGGCATTTGACGGTTAACTCACCCATTCTCAACTCACATTCTTCAACTTTCAAAGTTTGCAAACAACTGTCCATAAATAGGTTAAACAGCCAAGGGGAAGCTACACAGCCCTGTCTGACACCTTTTTGGATGCCAAATCGGTCCGAGTAGACCCCGTTGATCCTGACACAAGCACTATAGTCCCTATAAAGATACTTCAATGTCTGTATCAAACCAGCGCTCAAACCAAATGAGTTAAGTGTTTGCCATAACACATTCCTGTCCACTCTGTCATAAGTTTTCCAAGTCCATAAAAGCACAAAAACTTTCTGGTTTTGGCCAAAACTTCTCCGCAATCATGCGCATGGAAAATACTTGATCGTACACCCCTCCTTTCTAAATCCAGCTTGCACATCCCAAATTTTTCCATCAGCTTCTTCCATAACTCTTTCAATTAACACCTTAGCATACAGTTTACCCACAATGTGCAAGCTGATACCACGGTAGTTTTACAGTCCTGCTGTGACCCTTTTCCTTTATATATTGGGACTATAACGGCTTTCAGTCTTCCGGTAACTCGTTCAGTTCCCAACATAAATTAAACAAGGTGTACAGCAGGCCTGCCACCACTCCCTCTCCAGCCCTTAGCATTTCGAGTGATACTCATCATATCCGACTGCCTTACCTGCTTTCATGCTTTTCATTGCTTTTATTATTTCATCAACACTTATCTCTACCTCTCTCCACTTTTTTCAATTTTTCACTTAATTCAGACGACCTTCACTCATAAACACGCTTTCAAAGTATTCCTTCCTCTTTAAATTGAAACTTCATCATTCAGCATACAGCCATTCTCATCTCGTATAGCATTCATTCTAGGCTGTTTTGAATTTCTAGTAGTTCTTACGAGTTTCAGAACATTTTAATATTTGCCTGGAAGTTATCAGATATCCTTCTATCATTCTTATCCGTTCTTTCTTGCTTTTCCTTTCAACAACTTTTTTTTCTTTATTTATAAGTCTAAAGTCTGCCTTTTTCTTTCAATCTCATCATTCATACCGCCAAAATTACCAGCTTTGGTTGTCAGTAAATCTAGCCATGCCTCTTCTTTGCTTCAACTTCCATCCCAATCTCATCATCCCACCACAACGTATTATTTTTCCTTTCATTCGTTCTCTTACTTACACCACATACTTCGGTGGCTGCATCCACCAAAACTTTCTTAACATTATTCCATACAGTCTTCAGGTCTAAATCATTCATACATATTTCATTCAAACCATTTATATCTCCCTCAGTCTACATTTATACTTCTCTTTCACGCCTTCATCTTGTATCCTCTCTGTTCTTATACGCTGTAACGCAGTGGTAGACACAGATGTCCGATGCCGCCAACGCCTGAATAGACCATTAATTCGGCATAAGACCAAGTAATGATCCGTCCCTACGTTGGACCCCTAAACTCTTTATCTACCACCATCGTTCTTTCTTCCACAATTATGAAATCTATCATGCTTCTATCATCACCTCTTTCCCATGTATACATGTGAATCCTCTTATGGCGAAAGAAAGTATTCGTCACAAAAGATTCTTTTCCTCACATACGGTGAGGAGGTCTTCACCATTCTCATTTACTTTCATCGCCAAACATTCCTAATATCCTTTCATAACCAGACCTCTTCACCCCAACCCTTCCATTAAAATCTCCTAACATAATGATATTTTCATTTCACATTTAATCAACACCCTACCATGTCCCAAAACTGCTCTCGGATATAAGTGGGCTTAGACATATCTGGGGCGTACACCCTAGCACAAACAACTTCTTTAAACCCACTTTCATTCGTATCCATAGCAGCCTGGGCACACACATTCATACTTTCACACATTGACCTATTCTTTCTGAAAGGATGACACCGACTCCTGGCATGCCCGCTCGGTCTCGTCTACACCAGACCAGTAAGCGGTATACATGCCATGTGCAGTGGCATCCTTTCCTTTCGTCTCGTCTCATTTACACATAACACATCTATTCCTCTATCATTCATCATTTCGCATATTTCATCCATCTTATCATTCATTGCTCCACATACATTCAGCGTAGCCAGACGGGCCTCCGCAATCCACTTTTCTCGCCCTCCGAGACAGAACGTGCCCCATTAAAGGGCGCCGGGAACTCAGCCATTTCTTTAATGTGTTCGCTCATGGTGCGATCTAAGGGTGGTAGATTTTACGCTACCATACGGCGAGGAGCCGAGTCCCTTTCGGCTTTGTCGCTCGTTTAGCACCACCTGGGGACACGTGTAGGTGGGCCTAGGTTAGTGGTCGAAGCTACGGACGCGAGCGACTCATCCCAAAAAATATATAAAATCACATATATAATTAATAAAATATATAAAATCACATACTTCCCAAAAAGCAGTCACGGCATTTTAGTATGATGAACATTTGAATTATATTTGAAATAATATTTAAACAGCGGCAACTGAATGCTACGCTTAAAAGTGTAACTTTACGTGCGTGAAGAATTCGATCGGCAAGTATGATCAGCGTGCCTAGTGCGAGTTTTTACGTGTTCGATCCTGAGAAAGTTAACTACGATTTGTATGGAATAAAATCAGCGCCAACTAGTGGCAATAATCGGAATCACAATTTATGAGTGCGAGTTTATTAAGTCGTCGATATCGACCATCGAGCATCGACTCGCATTCGACAGTGAGAGCGTTAACGCACGTGATTGGTTGTTTCAAGTATTTTGCGAGTGCGGGCAGCAATTTGATCGTTCGAGACGTAACTTATGTAAACTTTACGCTGTCGATATCGAAAATTTTTCACCTAGATTTTTACAGTGAGATAGAAGAGTGAGAATAATTGTAGAAAAGTTAATTTTATTTAGTTTTGTGAGAACGATATATAAATTTGGCAGGACGTTTTTTTTCGTTTGAGGATGTTCGCAGCCGCAAAGCATTAATAACTAATATTAATATATGACTGCTATTATAACGCCAGTGTTGAAGCAAGAGTTTGTGCATAATTTAGTCCGTTGTTACACCCCGATGACAGGCAATTTAAGTATAGATATCGCCTTTTCCAAGAAAGTATTCAAGTTTTTGTGTAAATAGCGTTTGATAAATCCAAGTTCCTACCATCATTACTCAATGATTAAGTCAATTCCTTCCAATTTTTTCACAGGACATCCTATCGCTTGCGCTTGCATTAGGGATGCTTTGCTGAGGTCTCCATGCCGAAAATGTAATAAATTCTAGTCTGTGAAAGCTCATAAGTTCAAAACACACGCATCATAAGTTCACTTAACACTAAATAACTAAATTCCATTTACTGTTCCATAAATTTCACTATAAAATCATCATCATTATCATTACAGCCCTTCACGAGTCCACTGCTGAACATAGGCCTCCCCAAGGAATGCCACAAAGCATGGTCCTGAGCCACCTGCATCCATCGACTTCCTACATGTCTTACCAGGTCGTCACCCATCTAGTGGGGGTCGCCCTACACTTCGTCTACCGGCACGAGCTGCCACTCGAGAACCTTTTTCCCCATCGGTTGTCGGTTCTTCGAGCTATATGGCCGGCCCATTGCCACTGCAGCTTACTAATCCGTTGGGCTATGTCGGTTACTCTGGTTCTACTGCGGATATCCTCATTTCTGAGTTTATCCCGCAGAGAAACCCCGAGCATAGACCTCTCCATAGCTCGCTGAGCAACCTTGAGCGTCCTCATACGGCCAGCAGTGAAGGACCACGTCTCAGATCCATAAGTCATCACTGGCAACACGCACTGGTTGTACAATCTAGTTTTTAGGTTTTGAGGTATACTTGACGAGAAGATGTGTCGTAATTTCCCGAACGCTGCCCAACCAAGTTGAATCCGTCGATTGACCTCTTGGTCGAATTTGGACTTAAAGTTCGTTCACTGGTACGTAGACATTTCACAAATCAACAGGCTCAACTTTGGAAAAATCTAGTAGACTGTAGACAAGCTAGGGAGGCCCTGCCTGAAATAAACAGTCTAACCAAGGTTCTAGTAAGACTGAACAAGCCGCAGATAAGGATAGTAACAAGTGCTATCACAGGACACGGAAACTTTAACAAGCATTTATTCACCATAGGTGTTACGACATACTCGTGCAGGGCATGTATGGGGAGGAAGAAACGGGCCTACGTGTTGACATACTGTCAACAACTCGAGCTTAGTGCCCCAACAACTACTGGCATAGGTGTGACATGGACATTAAACATGATCTTTGTTTTGTCCATGTTCATCTTAAGACCTATCCGTTGGGAGACACTATTGAGGACATTGAGCATAGCGCTAAGGTCCTCCAGCGATTCTGCCATAGGACTATATCGTCCGCAAATCGAAGGTGATTGATGTACTCGCCATTGATGTTAATACCGTATCTTTTCCAGTCCAGTAGATTGAAAACGTCTTCCAATGCAGCGGAAAAGAGTTTCGTATATAACGTCACCCTGTCTTACACTCTCTGCAGTTGGATAGGTTTCGTACTCTGATTCTGTACCGGATAGCCATCGAATACAAAAACTTCAGCACATCTATATACCGACAGTAAAATTGGCACCGCTGAAGGACTGTAGCACCGCCAAAATTTCGACGGAATCAAAGGCTTCCCATAGTCCACATACGTAGTGGTGCCACCAGACATAGTGGCAAATTGTACCCTCGGAATTCTGTACAATTTTCAAATGGTATGTTTGTGGTCTATGGTACTAAAGCCTTTTGAAACCGGCTTGTTCGAGAGGCTGGAAGTCGTCGAGTCTGCGTGCGAGACGATTCAACAGCACGTAGACGCGGCTGAGAAGGAAATCGGTCTGTAGTTCTTCAAGAAGAGCAGACCACCGCACTTCTGCTCACGCCTCCGGAGTAGTGCCATCATGGAGGACGGAATTAAAGAGATTCTGAAGGACCTCAAGTACCGGTTCTCACCTGGGGCCTTGCCGTTTTAAGGTGCTGGAGAGCCATTCCAAACTCGCTCAGACTGACGTCCGGAATATCATTGGAATAGTGTCGGATAAGACTTGCTCTTGATCGTTAGTCACACTTGCGTGTGGCTCCAACGATGATGTGTACAGCTGCCCATAGAACCTCTCAATCTCACTCAAAATCTCAGGTGTTCCGGAAACGATGCTGCCACACTCGGTCTTCAGCTTCGACAGTTGGTTCTTTCTGGCAGACAGATCTCTGGCAAAGACTTTGGAGCCCTGGTTCCGCTCGATCGCTTCTTCATTACGAGCAATATTAAAGTTGCGTAAGTTCTGCCGCATGCATTTGGAGATCTGTCTGTTTAATTGCCTGTATTCTGTCAAATCTACTGAAGACTCCAGCTTCATTTCCCGTCTAACAGCCATGAGACTAAGAGTGATAGGAGAGTTTTGTGTTCTTCTGCGGCGGCTCTTGCAGAACTTAGCTCCGACCGCATGGACAGTTTCCACGAGCTTATCATTCATATCGTTCACTTCATTGCAGTCTTCTAGACACTGAAAATGGTTTTGTAACTCGAGCTGAAAGGTTTCGGGACCATGGATTAGAGCACGAAGGACGGAGCGTTGACTTCATTAGACGAGACCTCCAACTTAACGTTTACTTTCATTGTGCTCTATCCATCTGATGATCGCTACCAGTTTTCAACCTCGCGATCACTGAGACATCACTGAACAGTTATCGTCTGGTCGACATAATGAAGTCAATCTCATTTTTGTCGAACCGTCGGGGCTCGACCAGGTCCACTTCCTGTGGGGCCGCTTCTGGAAGAAAGAGTTCATCATAAAGAGTCCCTCTTTCTCCATGTAGTCGGCCAGCTGCTGCCCTTGCGTTCCGTTGCCCTATTCCAAATTTCCTACCTTCAGCTCACCGTTCTCTCTTGTGCCTAGTTTTGCATTGAAGTTTCCCATTAACACTGTATAGTGGGTTTTGAGGAATGTATGGCTTTAGAAATATCCTCATACATTTCCTCCACCTCCTCATTGGGATGTGCCGAGGTTGGTGCGTAAACCTGTACGACCTTCAACGAATTCCGTTTTGTGATTCAGAGTATAAGTTACGCAACCCTCGTCGACACACTCACAAACTTTACAACGTTGTTAACGAGAGACTTGTGAACGATAAATCTGACACCTTGGGACAGATGGTCGCCCTCCGTGATAGAACAAGTTGCCGGATTCGAGGATTACCGTGTCCTCCCCTCTTCGGATCTCGGATAATCCTATAATATGCCAGCGTAACTTGTCTATATCTTCTTTCAGCTCCAGGATCTTCTCGTCAGTCCTCAGGGTGCGTGCGTTGTATGTAGCCAGGTCGAGTCGTCTTAGGTGGCAACCGAACCTCCATCAGAGATTCTTAGCACCCTGCCCTGCCGTTACCATGGTCGCCACCGTAGCCAGGAATAGCGGAGCCGCCGGGGACTGGGGCCGTCTCTTCGTAACTTTCATCATGTGGGATATTTTCCATAGTTGCCACGCTTGGCGAGTGGGTTGGCAACTGCAGTTTTTTTATTTTAATATTGCTGTTATCAGGAAGATGCTGCTGCCCATCTCCTGCCTGTTTCCCATTGTCGTCTCTTACGACATCCACAGGAATATATGGGGTAGTGGATATTCTTAACCGCCATTACACGGCCTATAAAATCATATTAGAACGAAAACATCTTCATGTTTTTTGCTTTCAATTTAATACTTTCAATAACTAACAATTCAATGGCTAATTTACAATCTCATAATACTAACACAAACTGTCGAAACCTAAACAATGAAACGAAACATAAACAAATAGGTAATAAAGATCGCTATAATAACCACAACTTTGATAGGTAGATGCTACTATTAAGACCACTAAATAAAAATGTCATTCTTAATTTGGTTAGCTTATCTTACTACGGGAACGCGCTGCGAACATAAGAGAACGAACGAACGTTAGCTTCGATTGTAACTCACACTCGCTTGTCTTCGCTTATCGATACCTATGGAAAGAAAAGAAGGAAGTTTAAAGAATGCCTGAAAATTTGTCATGATCGGAAGCATACATGGAAAATGATGCTAACACAGCATTAAGCCGATTTCATGAATTATTTTGCCTTTTCTACTATCTCTGTTTTCCGAAACAACGAATCAAAATAAATTTACAAAATAAAAAACAAAATTGGATAAGCAAAGGCCTCAAAGTAAGTTGTAAAGCAAAACGAATGTTAAGATTTAAATATTATAAAAATAAAAGTAATGCCAACAGAATACGTTACCTATCATATTCTAAGCTCTTAAAAAAATGTGTATTTAACTTAAAAAAGAATGCTAATATTAAGTTTATAAATAAAAATGATAACAAATGTAAAGCAACATGGACCATATTCAAAAAAGAAATATCTAACCCATATGACAAGAAAAATATAGAAAAAATTATATATATAATAATAATAAAGTTCTTACGAATCCTGTAGATATAGCTTCTGCTTTTAACAATCATTTTATTGATTTGACCCGTGAATCAACAACACACACTACAGCGAAAAATGTAACTATTAACGGCGCGAATGTCAACTCTATGTTTTAGACCTATGTCTGAAAATGAGGTTACAAGGAAATAATGCTATTAAAAATACTAGCTCTGAAGGCTACTATGACATAAATACAAAAATAATAAAAATGTATAATTAAATTAATTGAAATCTTGACATATTTAATTAATTTTTCATTTTCTGTGGAATCTTTCCAGATGCATTGAAACTATTAATAGTTAAGCCACTGTTTAAAAAGGAGAGAAATGTGATATTAATAATTATCGACCTATAACCCTAATATCCGTTATATCAAAATATATGAAAATGCATGTATAAAAGACTTATTGAATTTTTAATAAATATCACATTATATCAAACGAACAGTACGGCTTTCAAAAGATAAATCTACAACTTTGGTAATTTTTTCACCATAAAATAGTACTGTCAAATATCAATAATAATAATTTTGCCACGGGACTATTTTTGACCTATCTAAAGCCTTTGACCTAGTTTCACATGACCTATTGTTACAGAAATTGGAAAAGATTGGAATTAGAGGACCACCACTTCAATGGATTACATCATATCTTTATAATAGGCAACAATGTGTTATTGTTACTAAAGCAGATGTAAATGGGGACATAATAACGTACTCGTCCGAATACCGAAACAATAAATATGGCGTTCCACAGGAAGTGTTCTCGGTCCAATTGTTTTTATTGTACTTAAATGACATTATCAATATGACGAAGCATAAATGTATTCTGTTTTTGATGACATTTCCATAATCGTGACTTCAAAAAAAATAATAATATGAGTGATCACGAAGCTGACATAAATAATACAATAGATACTTTAATTAATTGGGTTGACACATAATTTAAAAATTAATTTAGACAAATCTTTATATATACAATTTAATAAATACACTAATAATAAACATAATCTTAAACTTAACATTCCAAAATAAAAGCAGCTAGTCATACGAAATTTTAGGTTTAATTATAGATGACGATATAAATTGGAAACCACATGTAAACGATGTCTCTATCAAAATAAATAAATCGTGTATGCACTTAAACAAATAAAAACATAACAAACATAAAACCGCTGTCATGTCCTACCATGCATACGTAGAATCTTTACTGCATGGTTATAATATGGGGCAACAGCACTGATCAAAATAAAGCATTTGTCGCGCAAAAATGCATTAGAGCTATATGTGGCTAAAACCGAATGAATCATGTCAACCAGTGTTTAAAAACTTGGCTTATTACCACTACCATCACTTTATATCTATGAAGTATGTATGTTTGTACAGAAGCACAAAACGTTGTTTACAACGGTAGATGATTTAAATCCCCGCAGTCGTCGAGATCCATATAGACTTGTACTAAACGATAATCCTAAAATAAGAAAATATAATAAAGTTGTTTATTTATGTTTTTTTTTTTTTTTATAGGATAGGGTGACAAACGAGCACACAGTCCACCTGATGGTAAGTGGTTGCTGTGACCCATAGATATCTACATCTATCTTCAATAAAGAATCAAAATGCAGATGCGTTGTCACCCGTGAGGACTAAGATGGAATACCTCTTTTCCAGTAAAAGGGTCTCCGGTTTCTACACTACTCACCATACGAAACACAGCAGTGTTAAGCTGCTATTTTACGCTGGTATTCTGTGAGAGCGTGGTCCTTCCCCGGTCGAGCCGACCCATTCGTACTACAACTATACTACTAATGTAGCTGCAGCATGGCTCTACCACGTACAATACATGTTCAGTTATATAATAAGATACCTAATTACTTAAAAATATTAAATACAAGATCATTTAAATTAAAACTATATCAGTGGCTAAATAATTGTAATTTCTATAGTGTTAAGGATTTTTGTAGCCAAAAATATTAATGTAAAAAAAAATTTTGCATGCTATGAATAACCGTAGCAAAACATGCTGATCTAAAACGTTTTGTAAAATCTATCATATACCATGTTTTATGCAAATAAAATATTATTATTATTATTATTATATTTTAATTTTTTTTTCTCAGCTGAAAGCTGGTAAATAAATGGCGATTACGGGTTGAAACCAAGTAACCGTCATTGTAATAGGGGATAAACTACATTACTGTCCTGCATGAATTTTCGAACGATGCGACATGTATTTAAGATTGCTGCTTTTTGTAAATTAATGTATGAGTTCGGTGATATGTCTAGCATTTTCAAACTATGATGTAAGTGCTTCGGGATTATTCCGGTGGTAGAAAGTACTATGGGTATTATAAAACCTTTTTTCATCTTCCACATTTTTGTTATTTCTTCTTTCAGTTCTGTGTATTTATTTATTTTTTCGGTTATAGTTTTAATTAAATTATGCGTATTAGGTACGGCTATATCAATTATATATACTGTTTTATTTATTTTATCTTGGAGTGTTATATCCGGTCTATTATGATGGATGGTTTTGTTGTGAGAATAGCACGGTCGTAGTACATTTTATAATTTGTATTTTCAAGTACGGCCGTTGGTGTATTTGTAATATGGTGTATGTGAATCTGGGATGAGTTTGTGTTTGATTGCTAATTTTGGTGTATTATATTTACTATCTGGTTGTGTCTGTGTGTGTAATCTGTCTGCGTGAGTGATGGGCAAGCTCTATAATATGCTGAATGGTCTCAGGCTGTTTGTGACATTTTCGACATTTGTCATCTGATATTGTTGGGTCTTTAATTATATTTTTGATAATTTTTCGTATTAATGACTTGATCCTGTATTGCTATCATGAAGCCTTCGGTTTCAGGAATAAGTAACCACATACAAGCCACCTATTCGATGCCTCCATCTACATGTGCTTGATCTAAGTCATAAGGATGTCTGCCATGCAAAACTTTTTTTTTCCATTGTACTAATTTGATATCTTCTCTGTTTGTATGCTGATCATTTATTTCTGTTATATGTGGCTTTTCTGCAAGGTTTAGTGGTGTTAGGTTCACGTCTATACTAACAATAGCATTGTGTAATTTACTGGTAGTCATTTTTCTATGAAAGAAAGATCTAAGGGTTGAGAGCTACTTAGTCCAGAGCGCTTGGATGTCTATAAGACCTCTTCCACCATGATTTCTGCCTATTGAAATTCTTTTTACTGTAGACTTGGGATGTAAATGATTAAATTTTGTTAGTATGGTACGTGTTTTTATTTCGAGGCTAACTATGTCTGTTTTGTCCATTTTATTATACCAAATGAATATGTTAATATCGGAATTGCATAAGTATTAATAGCTTTAATGAGGCTTTTTGATGTAAGTTGGGTTTTATAGATTCGGCTTACTCTATTTTTGTATTCTGTTAATAATGCGTTTTTTAAGCTAATGTGGTCTAATAACTTGGATTGTTGATATCCTTGTACTTATATACCTCATCTGACTCCATGGACGAAATAATGCCTCCTTCTGGTAAAATGTAGGGTCCTGGTTCTATTTTTCCCTTCTTTATATTTAAGATTTTACATTTTTCTAATCCAAAGTGCATATTTATGTCGTTACTGAATTTACTTGTAATATCTAATAAAATTTTCATGTCTTTAAATGAACTGGCGTAAAGCTTTATATCATCCATGTATATCAGATGTGATATCTTTATCTCGGCATTAGGGAGTTTTACAAGGTAACCTTTCTTTTGATCATTAAGTAGACGAGATAATGGGTTTAGTGCGAGGCAGAACCACAATGGGCTCAAAGAGTCGCCCTGGTAAATACCTTTCCGGATAGCTATATCCCTCGTATTAAGACTACTCTTATTGGTATGCAAATGTAAAGAGGTTTTCCAGTGCAACATAATATTTTTCAAAAAATGTATTAAAATGGGGCTTATTTTATAAATGTTTAATACTTGAATTAGCCAAGTATGAGGTACGCTATCAAATGCTTTACGGTAGTCAATAAATGTGCAATGTAAGTTTCTCTTCCTTAAATTTGCGTGTCTATGAATGGTTGAGTCAATTATGAGCTGCTCCTTGCAACCCATGTGGTTCCTCCTACATCCTTTTTGTTCTTCTGCCATAATCATGTTAAGCTCTAGGTGTGAATTTATTTTTGCAGTAATAATAGCGGTTAAAATTTTGTATATTGTGGGTAGACAAGTAATTGGGCGATATTGGGATGACTATTTGTAGTATTACTTTTTGGAATCATACGTAATCCTTTTAAAATAAATGGCGGAAGTAGTTGCTTTTGGAGTATAACATTTGTAAAAGTTTTAGGAGAGCCTTATGGAGTGTATGTAATTTTTATACCAGAAATTGTGAATGTTGGATTTTAGGGGCTTATTATTATTATTATTATGACAGGTATATGCCGTGGTTTGGATTTTGATTTTGAAAACTATTTTACTGTCCGAAATTTTTTTTGCAATGAATGGGAACTTTAGACTCAATTTTCCTCCAACGTTTTGCCGCTTGCAGATCAAACATAAATTGCTAGGAAGAAATTTAATAGAATTTAAAGGAAATAAAATAGTTATATTTATTTCTACAATAACATTTCCCACTCATTTTAAACTTAAGGTCATATTTTTCTAAACTGGCAACTCCATTGAGATTGCCACATACCACATACAGCTTAGTACTTGACTCTAATTAATATTAAAATTGTAGCTTCTTTTATACCTTAAAACCCTGATTTAGTTAGTACTTAAAAAGTAGTCAATAATGGTACATTTTATTCAGTACGTCTATAGTATGTAAAAAAATGAGCGTAATATTCATAACAAAATAATATTAAAATACGCTGCGGCCAAGGAGTTTTCAATTCAATTTGAGGCAGGCATGCGCTACTACTACTGCTGCTCAGTCAAAATGTCTGACAATAGTATTTCTTGTGCATAAGTGTGGATGAAGTCGTGTATGAAACTACCATACCTGTTATACACCAATTTCATAAACTAATATTTTTCCTTATTTGATATTAAATAGTTTTCGAACGTAAGGAACCTGACGTCCTCTCTCTTACATTACTTAAGTATTTTTTTTTTTTTATTTTACACATTGAATATTCCCTTGGTTTAACAAAGGCAAGAATGTAGTGAGCATGGCAATAAAATGGTAGTAGAAGACCGTAAACCATAATGATTTCTTATGTTTACCCCAATACTAAACATTCAAATAAAAATAGCTTTCTCGGATTTTATCGCGTATATTAACTTATTTTATATTCCCGACGTTTCGAGCACTTTACAGCACCCATGGTCACAAGGGGGACTGAGGTGTTCGACGTCTCAATGTCCACAAGAAAAGTCTGCAGTTTGTGGTCATATCGTAGATGGACCTCGCCATTACATCAGGTTTGATAGACCACAAATCCTCGCGAAAGAACGTCGATTCCTGCCAAGGATGATATGTGAGGCTATTGAAATTTGTCTGCGCCGCAGACAGTTATAAAATTTAATGTGAATATATTTATATAGTCTGCATTGTAAATAATATACATATTCCATAATTGTAAAATCCATAATTACCTAATTGATTTATTATAATTGTATAGTCCGCACTTCAGTGCAATTCAAATATAAGTACTGTACGTTTGTTACGAAAAAAAAATTTTTCTTTTTTAAAAGACGTTACCTCCACACTAGGATTTTCTCCTATATTGTGGAGGCAGTTTACAAACATAAATTGCACGAGGACAAATATCCAGACCCGGAACAATTAATGCCGCAAAACATTTCTGATTCCAAAGACGACAATCAGTCTTTATCATACTTCATGCCGCCTACCAATTCCCATGATAAAAAAATCAGTAAATAAAATAGATTCATCCGATCAGATTTGGCAGGAGATGAAAAATTATAATAATTGAAAACGGTCTGGTAGAGCAGAAAATCACATCTCAATGTAAAAAAATACTTGTTCTTTAAGAATAAAAAATCATTGTCTTGGTTTTCCTAATAGCTGTTAGTGATAAGCATGAATAAAGTTTTGATATTCTTTAATTCAACGCACATTTTATTTTACACTTAGCAACTTTTCAAACTTACATATTAATAATGAACCTAAGCTAATGCTAAGCAAAAAAGCGGTTCCGTGAGATTGATGTACATTTAACTACCTTTTAGTTTAGTTTCACTTGTATTTAATTTGATTATTTACTGATAAACTACACATTATAGCAGTCAAATCACTAAACAGCAATAAAGCGTAGTCAAAGAGTAAAATTTAAACAATGCGTCCGAGAAATCAGAAGAAAGTTAAAGTAAGTTAGCCGCATTTTTGTGTATGATTATTTTCAGTGCTACACTAAAAAGCAGTTAAGGTATACTTAACTGCCATTTATATTGTTATAAACATTCAGATATTATGATTCAATACTTACTACATTTTTATATTTGACAGAACAGTATGCCAATAATTTCAGTCAAAAATAACATAAACATAACATAAACACTTACGCCTGTCACCCAGAGGGGTAGGCAGAGATTATGGACTTCCATTTGGCACGATCCTGACATATTTCTCTCGCCTCCTCCACATCCATATACCTACGCATACACGCTCGTCGGTTAAGGGTACTCTTAATTTGGCCCATTTTCAATATATCGCCAATTTGGTCGATAAATTTTCGCCTAGGCCCTTCTTCACTCTGCCGTTCACCTCTGCCACATAAATTTGCTTTGTCACTCTTTCCTCATTCATCCTTTCCTCAGTCAAAAATTTGTATGAAAGATTCGTAATTTTATTTTACATACATAGTTAAAACATTTTTCGAAGTGATATCTATCAAGAAAACCAATTTCGCGTTTTTTTTTCAATTTTTCTCGAAACATACTTTTGTGACTTAGCCGCCTTCTTCCGTATCAGGGCAGTATAGTCTTCCTTGTTTGATGATGGCTGCAAGCGTCCATGGACTGCTGAGGCTCTTACCATCACGTGGACCACAATATTGTTTGTCACTTTAGCTTAATAAAATAAATAGTCTCGCCCTTTTGAATCTGCTGCTCGTCGCTTTTTTTTTAATAGAAAAAGGGTGAGAAACGAGCAAACAGTCCACCTGATGACTAAGATGAAATGCCTATTTTCCAGTAAAAAGGGTCACCGTTTCTCTACAGTCACCATACGAAACACAGCAGCATAAAGTAGCTATTTTACAATGGTATACTTTGCGAGCATGGTCGTTCCCCGGTCGAGCCGACCCATTATAAAGCTGCAGCTACAACCATTATAAAGCTGCAGCATGGATCTACCACGTAAAAACTCTATGATAAAATAAGAGAAAATCGGTAAACATTGTTTAGTCTGAAGCGTTAGGCTCACCTGATGGTAAGTAATCACCGTCAGCCATGAACATCTGCAACACCAAGGGAATTTCAAGTCCGTTGCCGGCTTTTAAGAAGGAAGTAGGCTCTTTTCTCGAAGGTTGGAACCTTCAGTCGTATCGGTCCAGAAAAATCGCTGGCGACGGTAAAATCCACAGTATGGCCTTGCAAGGCGGAATATTCCGCGTAATTGTTGAACATATATACTTCCAAGGTAACAATTTTTGGTTTTAAATCCCCATTCGATAAAAGATATTAAAATAAAATGATGTATTTTCACATGTTTGTGTGACATATCATTTTATTTTACTACGCGGATCTTAGCTACTTAAATTTTAACATCATTAATATAATGGATATCCGCAAAGTAACGCCTGATTCTATTAATCCCCTATTCGAGTTTTGTCGTGTTCCTTTCCTAGCACAAGTTAAAACTTAATTGGAATGGTAAACGGTAGTAGTATTATTCATGAAAATGAAACATGAGGCAAATATTTCATGAAAGTGATATTATATCATTGCAATATTGTACCAAACGTTTTTTATAAAAAAAATTCTATACTATCAATAACGTACTAAGACCCCTTATCTAGTCATCATAATCATCATCATCAACAACAATTTCAAACCGAACAATGCGACAATATTACGGGCTATTTGCAAATTAACTTGAAGTTTAAGTAAAAACTTTTATTTAAAGGCGCTCGTTCAATTCGTCTTTAATGCCTCCCCGCTATTGTGATTTATGATTACTTCAAATATTAAACAACTGGTGCCGCATTTAAAGCGACGTCGCTCGACTGTCAACTTTACAAGTTGAATTGAGAGCTGCGTCATCAGGTCAGGTCAGCAAAAGATTTCAGTTGTACCGATTCACAAAGTGGTAAGACTCCTTTTCCAACAACAGGAGTCAGTCTGGGAAGGCCACCCTCTTAGCTGAATTTTGCACTGCTGTTTACCTGTCTGA
>JAGSMP010003494.1:0-10023 GCA_029286625.1 Parnassius orleans | reverse complement strand
AAAATGTGAAATGGTTTACAAATTTTAGAAACAAAATTGTATTTCATTATGGAATATTCTAAGCCACTTAAAAATACTATAAAAATCTTCGACCTTAAAAAATAATATGTAATAAATCATATAATTTACTTTTCATTACACATTGAAATCAAAATAATCACACTTAAATAATAAGGATATGAATATACAAGTAGCACTTGCTTTGTGTTAATAGTTTTCCATCTATAAAATGAGTAATGGTAAGATTGAAGACTATAGTTATTACATTTTTAATTTTATGAAGTCGCAATTTTAAACGAGATAATTTATATTTAAGATTACTCACCTGAATCATACTCATACATCTCAAAATATAATACATAATTTTCGTTTTATACAGTAATTATTTTGTAGATACATCAAACATATTTTTCACATTATTCTCTATTGTTTTTTGGTTTCCTTGAAATTAACATATTGCCTGTTTTCTTATAGATAAAACACAAAAAATTCTGTCCTCTTAAAACTGGCCATTTGATTAAATTTTCGATAATATTTTAAGAACATAATTGATAATTATGTTCTTATTTGGTTTGTTCCACGTTTGGTTTGATAATGTTAAAATTCCCTACGTGAATACCACTGTACTTCAATTTATATCTTCTCAACCAATATTCTTTTTAACCTGAGTAAAAAAAGTAATCTCTCTCATTCATTTTTACCCAGTGGAGCCATGCTGCAGCTATATTAGTGGTTTAGTTGTAGCACGAATGGTTCAGCTCGACCAGGAAGGACCACGCTTTCACAGAATACCAGCGTAAAATAGCAGCTTAACGCTGTTGTGTTTCGTATATTTTTTGTATGTATGTTACGCGATATCTTCGCAGATTGTGAACCGATTTAATTATTTTTTTTTTATCAAATAGTCTTTACCTCAAGGTGGCCCCATTGAATTTTGAAGAAAACTTGGTTTCAAGGGTGGAAAAGGTGGAAAATAGAGGAAAGTTTCATATTGGATTATTGCTAAGGAATTTCATATTGTTACGAGCTTGAGGTTCGAGACAATTAAAACTGCCGATTGAATTACCAAAATTGACACTTTAATTATACAACACTAATTACAACTTTAAACCACACTAATAACAAAATACAATTTTACTACAGATCGCTTGTTCAGTTGTATCGCTCGAAGTCCTCGCTTGTATCGCCAATTCAATACTGACTCGGTCGCGGTCTATACCGGCCTTATATAGAGCCCTCAGATAGTTCTCAGAACCTTCTACTGTAGAAACATCTAGAATGTTCGAGTACATATCGGTCCCGAAATTTCTAGAAGGATCTTGACCTCCTAGTTCTGCTACTCGATACCAGAGGGCGCTAGTGGTAACTAGTGTTGCCATGTATAAACCATTAATAGTGGCGCGCAACACTGCCCCTCCTAAGACATGCTCGTCCCGAGCATTATTCCATAATAACGCGCCAGTCGATCCACATGGACGATCTTAGAGTACTCTTGCACCTTTCTGTATCCGGTAGGTTACGTCATTGATCCTTGTCACAATCCGGTACGGTCCGTCCCATTTAGCTTGAAGCTTAGAGATTTGCTGCGAACTGATTGTGTAACCACCAGTGAACCTTCGTCAAACCCTTTGTTGTTCATTTTGCGGTCATACCGTGTTTTCATCTTCTCAGACGTTTGCTGGCCTGACTGTCTGACGTGCTATAAATGTCATTCATTTTGTCCCGCAAGTCGTTTGCATAATCGGTTATACTGCGGGGCATCAGGTGGTATTCCGGTGATCAGGTCTGCAGGCAGCCGTAATTTTCCCAAAATTTGCAAAGCTGGTGTCACTGATGTACTTTCGTGAACAGCGCTTCGATATGACAACAAAAACGGTTGTATGTGCCGTCCCAGTTTCGTGCTGCCGTTTTTCCACAACTTTGCTAGGTACCTCTCCAATGTCTGATTAAATCTTTCTACCATTCCATCAGATTGTGGGTGGTAAGTTGTTGTTCTTTTTATGAGTACCCATAACTCGGCAAGTTTCCTGGAATATTTGAGACTCAAAATTCCTTCCTTGATCGCTGTGAATCTCTAAAGGTACTCCAAAACGACAGAAGACTTCATGAACTAGTTTATCTGCAACTGTTGAAGCTTGATTTGGAATGGCGAAGACTGGCCACTTAGTGAAGTAATCCATCACAACCATGAAATACTTGTTACCACTTTCACTTTCCGGAAACGGCCCCGCAACGTCAATGGCCCTCTCCCATGGTGCACCAACATTGTACAATTTCAATGCACCTCTACTAGAGTTTGAGGTCCCTTTACAGCCGCACAACTTGTACATTTGCGACACCAGTCCTCGACATCGTCACGACAGTGGACCCAGTAAAACCGTTCTCGGATCTTCAGTAGAGTTCGTTTAACTCCCAGGTGGCCTCCTGAACAACCATTATGGCCAGAACATCCGGTACTTTAGCTTTAGGGACAACCATTTGCAAATGACAACTGTCTCCCTGACCATTTTTCCATTTACGGCACAATTCTCCATCCTGAATCAGCAAGCTGTCCCATTGGGCCCAATAGCTGTGGTCGAACTCATCGCTGAAACGTCACTCCACTTGGGCTTAGGAGCACTGGCCTTCATCCATTCTAGAATCGGCTTGATGTCCGAATCTTCCTGCTGTGCATGTCGTAGGCTGTCTTTCCACTCATTGTTGAGCTGGTCTGTCATAAGCATCCTCACAGATACCACTTCCTTCCCTCTTGCCTAGTACAATGCTTGCAATCTTCAGGACAAGGTCTTCTTGATAATGCCCATGAGATTTCCGCTGATGTTCGATCACAAAGTCGTATTCCTGTAGTAGCTCAATCCATCTCGCAACTTGTCCTTCTGGATTTTTGAACTGCAATAGCCATTTCAGTGCATGGCAGTCTGTAAGAGAAATTGCCCCAGAAGATATTTGCTAAATGCTGCAAGGACTTTACACAGCAAGCAATTCCTGTCTTGTGACACAATAGTTCCTTTCCGGCTTTGACAAAGACTTGCTGAAGTACGCTATCACAACCTCTTGATCACCATTCCTTGAGACAACACACCGCCAAGTCCTATATCACTTGCGTCTGTGTCAACTATAAATTCCTTGCTCGCATCAGGGTACCCCAAAATAGGTGTTTTGCACAGACGGTCCTTGAGCTCCTGAATGCGATATCGCAACCTTCATCCCAGCAGAAATGTCGCTTCCTTTGTTATTGTGCAGAGGTTTATATCTGCAAAGTTCTTTACAATCGCCGATAATAGGAGCACAAACCAAAAATGCTCTAACCTGTGTCTTGTCTTTTGAACCGGCCAATCCTTGACGGCGGCATTTTCTGGATCCGTGCGGATACCTTCTTCCGACACTACATACCCCAAAAAGCTAACTTGCCGTTTGAATAGTGAGCATTTCTTCGGACTCAACTTGAGGTTGGCACTCTGGATCTTCATGAGCACGCGTTCCAGGTTTTGAAGGTGTTCTCAAACGTACGGCCCACGATGATGATGTCATCCAAGTAGACCAGACAGGCGTCGCTAATTAGCCTGTATAACAAGCTCCATCAACCTTTCAAACGTTGCTGGAGCATTGCACAATCCAAACGGCATGACTTTAAATTGCCACAGACCCTTCCTGTGGAGAATGCAGCTCCTTGTCCTTAGGGTCTATTTCAACCTGCCAGTAGCCACTTTTCAGGTCCAGCGTACTAAACCACTTTACGCCTGTAAGCATGTCCAGCGTGTCATCAATTCTTGGCAAGGATAGCTGTCCTTCTTCGTAACGTCGTTCAGACGGCGGTAGTCAACACAAAACCGCATGCTACCGTCCTTCTTTTACCAGCACCACAGGTGAACACCATGGACTAGATGAAGGTTCAATAACACCATCCTTCACCATTCCCTCAATCATGGTTTACTTCTTTTCACGTGCACCGGCAATCTTCTTGGGCGCTGACGGAAGGCAATTCTTTCTTTTGTGTTTATTTTGTGTTGAACTAAGCCAGTCTTTCCTATGTCATGTATTTTGCACGTGGTAGAGCCATGCTGCAGCTATATTAGTAGTAGTTGTAGCACGAATGGGTCGGCCTGACTGGAAGGACCACGCCTCACAGAATACCAGCGTAAATGGCAGCTTGACACTGCTGTGTTTCGTATGGTGAGTGTAGAGAACCGGAGACCCATTTACTGAAAAGAGGCATTCCATCTTAGTCCTCACGGGTGACGACGCATCTGCATTTTGATTTTATTGAGGATAAATGTAGATGTCTGCGGTCACAGCAACCACTACCATCAGGTGGACTGTGTGCCCGTTTGTCACCCTATCCTATAAAAAAAAAAAAAAAATGTCAGCATCGTTTGACGAGAAAACATCGCGTACTTGAGTAACAACTCTTCGCCTTGACCACTTATTGGGGAGAGAACGCTGCGACAGTCTTCTAAAAGTGTGGTCACCTCGTTTGTGCATCCTGCTGGGGTCCCAGTCGATGGGTATTGGCACCTACGCAACCAATCCACTTCCTCACAAACCAGTGCCTTTTTCCATAATCTGTTCCTGATCACAAAGGTTCAGCACACGTACTCCTGAGATGTCGGTGGTTCTGACCAAAGTTCGAGCCACTTTCCACGGAAGGTCATTGTCCACCCTTTCCACGAGTACACAACGATGAGCTTGCCCAGGATTCCGAGGAAGACTAACTGGCACAATCGTTTCCGATCTCGGCGGCAGAACAATCTTCTTAAGGCTGTACACATTCCCCGGTATCGCTCCTTCCACGAAAAGTTCCTCATGTCCACATTTCAAAACACCTTGCTTAACATCGATCTCACAACAATTCTTCCTCATGAAGTCTAGGCCCAGGATGCAGTCGTCCATTATATCAGCCACGATGACATTATGCAGGTAGATCATGTTGCTAGCTTCAACTCCATCTCTCTCTCCACGGACGGGTATGCGCTGACCGGTGGCTGTTACCAAATTAATGCGCTCGGTTGTATGCGGAGTCCCCATGAACTGACTTATAAGTTGGGAACTGACAACCGTGCGTGAGAGACTCCAGTGTCTATGGTCAGTTTACATGCCCGTTGACCTCGCCTTTGATGATTAGGCTGTTCCCATCATGGGTTTGTGAGATCGAAATCCTGGGGTTTTTAACATCAGCCAGCACCCGCCCGCAGTCCTGGCTTTACTCGTTTCCTGTTGCCTGGGCGGTGCTGTTAGCACTACCTTTCCGAGATCGATCACTCCTTTCACAGTTCGCTTAGGGCAGCTGGATCGAAGATGGCCCTTTCCCCACAGCCGTAGCACCCAGGGCTGTATCCTTATTGTAGTCGCGAACTGCAGCTGCTGCAACCTCCTGACGCGATGGGATCGATGATCCTGCCGTACGGCTTCCACCTCCAGTGCATGGGCTAACGCGTCCTTGCGTCTCGTGGTGCCCGAGCCTCACAGCAGCTCTGACTTCAAGGTCGCGGATGCCGTCGATGAATGTCTGCACCAGGTTCCCTACAATGAGCGCAGGTACAGACTGGTATGCTTTTCGAACCAGCTTTTCCACCTCGGGCCCACTGCTGTAGGTTTTCGTTGCTGCGTTGCACGCGATCTTTGAGCTGCGCACGAAAGACGTGTTCCAGGTGAGCGTCGCCATATCTCGCCCATGTGCCTCAAGGAGCTGCTCGTAAGTCACCTTTACCGAGAGCTTCCAGAACAGTTAAGGCCTGGTCGCGCAGGCCTAGGGGAGAGCAGTCATGGCCTGACTTTTATTCCAGCCGTTCGCCTCATGACAGCCTCGAACTGGATTCTGTACGCCGACCAGGAAGAAGTCCCGTCGAACGGCGGCACTTTGAATCCACGTAGCGAAGGTGTTGTAGCTACCACGGAGCTGTAACTCCATCCCCAAGTTTGAGGTCGTCCAGCGTTTTCACGTCAGCAATCACGTTGTCAACCCGATTGTTCACTTGGTTGATTCGGGTTTCAGCCTGACAGGCGGTTGTCATGTTGAGCAACCCTATCCTTCACCTCCTTATCTCTTTCCCGGTAGCGTGAAGGTCCTTCATGCGAGAAGCATCTGTTCCTGTTGGCGGACCTGTTCCTCCTGTCCACGCTGCAGCTGCTCTTCCAACCGACGGGCCTGTTCCTCCTGTCGGCGGGCCTGTTCCTCCTGTCGGCGGGCCTGTTCCTCCTGTCGGCGGCCTGTTCCTCCTGTCGGCGGGCCTGTTCCTCCTGTCGGCGAGCCTGCTCCTGCAGCATCATCATCAGAGCACCTAAGTCAGGTGCTGCAGATGCAGGAGCTGCTGACGGGCCGGTCCGTCGGCAGCTGGCCCTCCGACGTTTGCGGCGTTGCATTACCAAATCGTCTCTGGTCCGTCTCTTGCTGGCGTTGACTTCTGGCATGGATACCTCCGTGTCGTCCTTTGGTAAAATCGGCATGATCTGATCCCACTTCTGACACCAATTGTTGCTTTGGTTCGAGACAATTAAAACTGCATTGAATTACCAAAATTGACACTTTAATTATACAACACTAATTACAACTTTAAACCACACTAATAACAAAATACAATTTTACTACAGATCGCTTAAGTTCGTAGTTGTATCGTTCGAAGTCCTCGCTTGTATCGCCAATTCAATACTGACTCGGTCGCGGTCTATACTGGCCTTTATATAGCCTCAGATAGTTCTCAGAACCTTCTACTGTAGAAACATCTAGAATGTTCGAGTACATATCGGTCCCGAAATTTCTAGAAGGATCTTGACTCTCCTAGTTCTGCTACTCGATACTAGAGGGCGCTAGTGGTAACTAGTGTTGCCATATATAAACCATTAATAGGCGCGCAACAATATGATATCTTCGCAGATTGAGATTCGATTTTAATGATTCTTTTTATTAAATAGGTTATTATATATATTTCAAGGGTGGTTCCATAAATTTGGAGAAAAAATTCCACCCCTATTGGTAGTATATAAATAACTTTTTTAGCAATTTGAAGTCGGTTCTTACTTTTGTTAAAAATTATAATTATTGTTTATCAAAACTTTATTTAGGCTTCGAAAAAAGAAAAGAAGAAAGAATAGAAATCTGTCTTAGAAATATGAAGTCTATTGGAGCAATGGAGAATATGGATAAGGAGGTTTTCTAACTATAGCTCTGCAAATTTTAATAACGTCTTTGTGCAGTATAAGGTCGAGCGTTTTCATAAAGAAAATGGCGAAGAGCAGTTCACAAATCTGGGTTGTTCGAGTTTGTAAAAAATCTACAATTATAAATTTAATTATAATAAATATTTAAAAGTCCTATTTTTCTATTTCGTATTCATTTCAATTTTTGTCACTTGCTACCGGTAAGTTTGTAGTTTGTACCCTCGGGTCGCACCTACTTTTATGTTTTGTTATTCGGTAATTTATTAACTAAAATTATGTGACTTTGAAAACGACCATAAATTTTAAAAATTCGTTCAAAATATATTTTAAAACTTTGTTCTGCACTTCATACTTTATGTTTATATTGTAAGACGGGTAAAAATTCGTTTGATTTATTTAATTTTATACCGAATTATGGTTAAATAAAACTTACAAACTACTTTCATAATATACTTTTGATTTATCGGCAACTTTATAAGTGGAGCAAGCGCGAGCAGCTAGATCGCAAACTATGTAAAACAGACTACGGAAAAAACTTAGACAACACTTAACTTTTTCAACTATTTAACACAAAAACATCATTTGAATACGTTTTAGACAACATACAAATCCACACAAAGATGAACCCTACTTGCAGCATTAAATTTTTGATTATAGTCACATAATATAGTTTGGTGATTTTAAGTAGCTATTATTTTTATATAATTTTCATTGGCACGGTTTAATATGCGTAATAAATCAGCAGTGTTAAAAGTAGCGTCCAAAGAGCGAGCAGTCCTTTACTGCGAGCAGTATTAATTGTCAGAATGGTATTGTAGTAATGGTTCACATAAGACATTAATCCTTACCTTGTAGTCCTCCAATACCGACTTTCCAATACACCGTCTTTTATGATGTTGTAGTACTGATTTTATTAAAGATTCTCGTAGACATGACATGCCTGCAGCTTTTGGCAGTAGTTAGGCAGTAGGTTTTTTCATGAGCTTTTCCTTTTCTCTTCCTTCACTTTAATTATAACTTATTATTTATCTTGAAATGCGTATAATATGTTGGTAATTGTGCTGATATAGCGTAGGTTTTCCAGGTCACGTTTCAGTGTAACGAGCAAAACGAACGTAGGTCTATCCTATCCTAAGTATTGTTAACGTAGTCGTAAGTGAAGCCTTTTTTTATAATGTATAAAAATTTAAAATTACTTGTTGTATTTACTACTTAAATTTTTTTAAGTTATAATATTCCTAATGTTTACGGCAGGATATTATAAGTTAGTTATTAAAAACTAAAACTAGAATTTAAAAAAAAACTTTATACTTACGGAACTTATGTCATGCAGCCCTTGTGATAAATATTTTATATGTAATTGTATTGTTTTTCATCAACCACTACTGCTTTCTAATAATTTAAATTTAGAACCCGAGGCAGAAGTCTGGTGTTCTGAGACCACTCGTCAATGGCTACAAACGTTATTTTTAATACACCATTTTTATGCTTTTATTGTACGAGGTGCCAAAAACTTTGTACTTTCTTTAAGAATACTGCTACCTTTTTCCTTCATTTCGAAATAGTTTGGAAGTTATAAAAACATAACAGTATAATCGTTTTATACTACTACGAAAAAAGGGGACAACAAAGGGACTACTATCTATAATTCACCTATCAATCGTGAGGCCTAATTATATTAATAGAACAGGAAAGCCTGACTTTTACGAAAAGGAAACTTTTATGAAGGAGTACAAAAAGAAGACAGTTTAAATAATATAATAATTTATTCTTAATTGTTTGACTTGAATTTGGATTATTTGAAAATTAAAATCAAAATCAAATCAAAATCAATCAAATTGTAAATCAATAGATTTTCAAATTTAAATTTAATTATAATACTTTATTATATATGTGTAGAGTTGGATAATAGTTAAGAACAAGTTCGATACGATTCCTTGACTTTTATATTCTGAGCTTAGTTGAACATAATCTAGAAAACGTTAGCGTTGTTATTGTCCTTGTCCTGACAAGTATGTAGTAATAGAGTGTATGTAAACAAGGTATGCGAAAACGATTAAATGATGTTTAAGTTTTAAATTTGTAATAATATTTTATAATTAATAGAAAAATTCATCATTTGCTACCATGATAAAAGTCATCATTTGCTAGCTACCATGATCCAGTACTTATCAACATACAATTAAAAATATCATAATACTTACGTTTAAAAAGTGTTTGAAGTAAATCATGACAAAAAGCAAAGCCAATGTTTTATTTTGACCTAATTTATATTTAGATAATTAAAGTACTGCTGAAACTTTTATATTAGCTTAAATTCTGCTGAAGTTTTACGTAGAACACAAATAAGGCTATCGATTGACGTATAAAATAACCACTTCTAAGAAATAGCTCACGCTGGTTTGAATGGATTTTGAGACCTATTTTGGTTTAATCTAATTTTGTATTTGGTCATTAGTCGAAAACTTAATTTGTTTAACACTTTTGTCAGTTACGGTATAACCAGCTTTTGGCACTTACATTTTCACAAATATAAGTAAATAATAGTAATGGTATAAATAGCAGTGAGTATAGCGTAAATACAATTGCCTGTAACACCAGAAAATTTAAAATTTAAATAGGCAATACATGAATATTTTTGGACGTATTCAGATATTTTGCAATTAGCTCGATCTTTGAAATACAAATTTCAACACATCCGATTCCACTGATTATTACCCGGAACGAAATAAGTTTATTGTAGCAGCCAGGCTAATCAACCCAAAACGGTAATAAATAATACCCTGCTGCTACCATAACGCAGAAGGTGAAGGTCTGAAGAAAACATTTATTTACAAATTACCCCGGCTACTGAGATACTGCGACTGC
>JAGSMP010003492.1:0-14121 GCA_029286625.1 Parnassius orleans | reverse complement strand
TTGGAAATGGAATAAATCTCTATATATAAAAATCTACTACTGTCCGTTAGTCTCGCTAAAAGACAAAACCGGCTCGAGCGATTTCGATGAAATTCGGACCCAGTAGTTGGCGCTGTTGTCGAGATCCAGAAATCACCCGTGCGAAGCTGGGACGGATCGTTAGTATTAAATAAATATATAAACAACTTTTCATCAACAACAAAAGTAAACTTTAGAATTACGTTTATATAGACAGGCGCTATTCTAGATGATATGTAAACAAAACATCAATTGAGTCTTGTACAAATATATATTACAAAATGATTGTAAATTATGAAATACGGTCTCAGTATAAGTTTTGCGAAACTAATAAATAAAAAAAATTATATGTTAACTAATATCTTTAATGATTTTGAAAGTTTTCAATTTAAAACACTTTTCCATTTGTTTAAACCATTTTCAACTAACTTCAAAAAGGTTACCGTATATGTCGTACGAGTTGTCCATGGGTATCGTACGAGACGACAGAGGGAAACTTCATCTTCCTGAAAACAGCTGAATAAAAATAAAAAGCTGTGGATGCCAACCCGCCCGCCAAGCGTGGCAACTATGCTGAAATCCTCCCTATACGGCAATCTATGGGGAGATCTATATTCAGCATTGAACTTTATAGGATGTAATGGATATTTGGATGACTTGATTTAGATTGAATATTGCTTGCATATCAAAATACCATTCAACAATATTTCGTGCGTTTCGGCGGAAGAAGTTTAATGGTTTTGCATTACGCAATTTTCGTTATAAATAAAGCCACTAATATGAAATTTTGAAAATGTGGACAAAATTATGGACGTTTAATTTGTCTGGAGGTTTAAAATAAGCGTCTCTGTTGAGCTCTAAGTGTGATGAATGTAGCTTCGTCGTTAATTATATAAGTAGTTTGTAACAAGAAAACTTAAGCTAAGGGTGACACGCTGTCCATTATACCGTTGGAACATGGAACATGGAAGCCAAATGTCGATGGTGTATTGGTGTTACTGGATGCTACTTCATCATCACTCATCAGAATCATCATCATCAATGCGAATGATAAATGTTTCCGTCATCAGGTTGAATTTTTTCGGTATTCTTCCTCAATACATTTAACTTTACTGCACAATTTTCCTCATTCACCTTCTATTTACCTTTTCGTTCACTAGTTCAGTCATAAAACAATAGATATAAATAATTTTCTTCCTTCCTTTTAAAACCATCGTCGCGCGTCGTGCAAAAGCTGTGTGTGCGACTGTACATTGGGAAACATCGCTTTTCAAAGCGCGGGAAGAATGAGGAACCAATAGTGTGCGCGCACAGTAATACTGGCGAGCATTCCCCGTCGCGCCCCTTCGTACCACGCGCTGCCGCCGCCCGGCCGACTGTGTGTCACCTCGCGTCAGCGCCAACATATGGAATTCCCAAATTTACCTACTAAGATTTGTTTGCAAGCGACATAAAATTAGAGGCGGCAATTACAATAAAACTTGCAAGTAATTTTAATAGTTTTGACGTACCTCTTTTCAAATCAAAGTATTGGATGGATTAAAAACGGAAAGTCAATAAAAGTAAAGTAAAATAATTATTTTTTAGATTAATTACCTGTCGATCATAATTGCAATTGATTTTAACTATTAAATTATTCAATACCATTTTATTTCTATTTTCTTGTACAAAATCAAAGATAACCAAACCTAAGTAAGTACGTTTATTAATTTCAATATCATTTTTGTAGTAACGAACTGCTTGTTTCGTCAGGGTACAATTGATTGTCTAATTGTATTAAAAAAATTACAACTATAACTTCTTAATTCCATATGAAAGACTAGTCGTAGGGATCATATGGAAACTAAACTTATAAAATAAAAGTTGGCAATGTCATAACATTTGACGGTCTGTGGGAATGTTCAAAGTGTAGGCTTCAGTTTTGGCGGGATTAATTATTGATTTTAGAGACAGTTCCGTGTTGACTTTGGACACGCATGCGCGAGCGACAGTTCAATTGTTTTTTTTAATTAAATTCTTATTGTTATTACTTGGTATTACCTACTTCTTATTACGTGTTATTCTTGTTGTTACGTTTTGTGTTTCTTTTTGTTTTAATAATGCCTAACGCGTACGTTTATAGTGCTCGTGAATACGGCAACATGTTAATGTGCCTTGGAGAAGCTTGCGGAATGCTTCGCGTGCGTACGAATTTACCGAGAGAAATTCCCGACGGCTCGACACCCAGCTGACTCTCGTCTGATAACAGCAGCATTTCAGCGAGTATTGGAAAATCGGCCCATTGCTCCAGTAGCGGCAGGAGGTGGAAGTCAAATGACTGTTCCTCCGAGGAGCGCATTTTAGATGTCGTTCGCCGGTATCCGAACCTAGGTACACGAAGTATCGCTAAATTGTTAAGACGTCGGGATGGAACAAGTGTGTCATACTGTTCAGTTCACAAAGTGTTAAAGCGTAACCGAATGCGGCCATACAAAGTGCACAAAGTGCAAGCTTTAGTTCCCGGGGATCACGACCGCCGACGAGTTTTCTGCCGTTGGTTATTAGACCAACAACAACGTGTGCCTGGTTCCATTGAGCACGTTATCTGGACGGACGAGTCGACATTTACCAGAAACGGCCTGTGGAACCGAAGAAATACACACGTGTATTCAGAGGTTAACCCGTACGCTGTTCGACAAACCGGGCACCAAATCCGATGGTCGGTTAACGTATGGGCAGGTTTATTTAAGGATCGCATACTGGGACCAGTGTTTCTGCCACAGCGACTTAACAAACAGGGATACCTAAACTTTATAAATGAACAGTTGGTTGACATTTTAGACGACCTATCATTGGATGAATATCGCCGCACATGGTTCCAGCATGATGGTGCACCTCCACATGTCGTGAGGTTCGTCTGTGAGCGCCTTATCGAATTATTTGATGATCGCTGGATTGGCAGACTAGGACCACACTCTTGGCCACCTCGCTCACCAGATCTGACCCCGTTAGACTTCTTTCTGTGGGGGTATGTGAAAGAAAGGGTTTTTAATCGTGAGTGTGATAGTGCTGACGAAATGCGCCAAAGGATCGTGGATGTTTTGACAACTACGTGCGGACTGTGTCGAAGACCACACGATGATGCCCGCCTGCATTAGGAGACGCAACACCGAGCCCACATCTGCCTCGAAATGAATGGAGCACAATTTGAGCCGCATCTCATAAGACCACGGAGGATTTAGAGCGGTAAGCTGTTTCATACCTATTTTTTAAATAACTCGGTACTGAACTGATCTGAATAGGTACATAACTGAATACATCAGAATAATAAACATACTACACGATGAATAAAAACGCATTACTCTAACCTTGTTAACTTTTCATTTAAGTATTTTTCATTAGCGGGGAATCGAACCAGTTATTTGGTTTATTTAACCTGTGAATTTGAATTAAAGTGGCTACGTGGAGACAAGCACAGTGGCAAAATAGTAGGTTAAGTAGATAAGTTAGGTATTTAGACAAGTGTTGTAAATTATTAGGTATTGTGGTACCATCGCTAGTTACGGGCCGCGCGAATTCGGCGTTCGCGCGTACATTGACCCCTAGTCAGCTGATTGTAATTCAGTAATTCCACTGCTGGTTTTATGTTAAGTATTTTCATGTTTTATTTTAATGAAATTAACGTTTTATTTAACACGATGATTTATACTAACACGATGGAGCGTGAATAAAGCTAATAAAACGTTGTGAAAAGATGATTTTTTCATCAGGATCGATTTTATATTTCACCCATCATCTAAGATATAGTTAGTACTGTCGTCTGTCTTCGTTTTCGGGAGCGTTTCAAAAATACCCTGTATTTAAGTATACTTAAATACGTCTTGGACTTTATGGAGTGACCTGAATGATGATATGATGATCATATGAGCATTATGAGTAGTGCATTTGTGGATTTTCCAAACTTTTTTTTTAAATTGAAGTTTGACATAAAATTATTGGAAGTATAATAATAAGGTTATTAGTGAAAACTTGTATTTAAACTACTTTTAAAAAAATTACGTATAATCATGTTATACGTAATTTTTTAATGCGCTTAGGGCATGCACAATTGGATTTACCAATATTTTTTTTTTTTTTGTAATTTGGATTCGGCTTTTACTTTTTTTAAAGTCAAACTTTTTGGCCCTTTTGAGTGGCATAAGGAATATCACAACCTCGAAAGTTCATATGTAAAGTACATACTTGGTGCCACAAATACAATTGGTAAGAGATGGCGACAACAAGTTTCAAGCACTTTTGAGCATTGTTTTCAATTTTACAAAGGAGTCAGTCGTTTTTGGGCCCACTAGAAATTTTAACGACCCTTAATGGTATTACATACAAAAAAAAGTTACCAATTTATTATAATAAATGGCCTATACATTTTATGAATATCTAAACGGAATCAAGAAATCTAAAAAAAATGAGTGGTTTTGATATTCCGTGTTCTGGTTAATGTAACATGGGGAAAAATGCGTGTAATGAATCATTTTGCAGTTTCTATTAAAAGAAAATGTATTTTTACCAAGATAACTTATTATATACATATTATATTTGTACTTATTTGTATATTATATATTTATTACTAAAAGGATACCACTGAGATTTTATCCTATTTCTAAAAGTGTTAGCTTATATCATATAACATGTTTCAAAGACACCGTAGAACGAAACGCTATTTTGTCATTGACTTCGTGCTGGGTAAAACCGACGTATATTATCATAATATAAGCATCATACCTATGTTCGCTGCCGGCGGCGGTATTACTTTACGGCATTGACATTCGTCAGGCTGCTGTTTTTGTACTTACTACTTATCTGGAAGATCAGCATACACTGAAAACAATTAAATAATATTTGTGGATTTCAACGCACTGTGCGAAGACAATAACTAGCCGAGACAGGAGCAGATGTGCGCCAACTTTTATATTTGTGGATTTCAAGAGGTGAGTATCTTATCTTATGGAATGCGAAGAATTCAACTGTACAAAACCTACAATTGATTTAAAGTTTCAAACTTTTATATGAAATATATCTTATTTTTGTCACTCTCGAAGTTCTAGTCCAAAAATATTATACTACGGAAACGAAAACTACTAAGTTTCGTTTATAATGTATTACATTTTATTTTATTTTTACTGAATATTTAGATATGGTACGATTTTTTAGAAATAAAAATAAACGACCCACACCCACAGACACTTAACGATCTATACATGTTTTAGTACTTAATTATTTTAAGTTAATGCAACAAGTGTTGGATTATATTATACAGGTTAGCCAAATATTCCACATTATGTATTTAATTCGCCAATGACATTCGAAAATGAAAACTGACGAGTTTAATTAAAAGTATATGTGAGTGTATAATACTAGAATTTTGGAAAATCTATAATTTATGTTGAATTACCTAAAACATATGACAAACACAATTCTTATTAGTATGTTAAAAGTGTCAAAGTATTGAAGTGTTATGTTATTGGTAAAATCTAATTTAATTAATAGAGAAAATAAAATCACACAAAATATACACAAATCTATGTTAAAAGTGTCTGTCAGAGTAACTATATCCACAACCGTTACATCCTATCAAAAGCCCATTGCTGAACATAGACCTTCCCTCAGATTTCCTCAAAGGAGGATATTTGCTATAGTTGCCATGCTTAGTAGACGAGTCGGCAACCACAGTTTTTATTGGTAGTTGTTAATAGGAAGACGCTGCTTAAATTCAGAAGGAATGTTCCACATTCCTTCTGAATTTAATATTTATAGATATAGATAACATAAAATAAATGGATGTTATTAGAATACATATTAGTGTTAATATTTAATTAAATACATCTACTATTTATGTTTATTATATTTAAACTCCATCAGGAAGCAAGAATTTTGTTTACATTATTTTTATGTTATTTTGTTGATTGTAGGTAATGTACATTCTTTCTGAATTTAACATTTTTTTCTTTATTTTTATTTGCATTCCCAATTTTTTCAGTTACATCTACTTGATGCAGTTTGTTGTAACTGCCTAAGAAATATTGCAAGAAAGTATTGAAACTGCTCATTCCATTAGAAGATTTGTATTCCATGTGGATCTTCAATTTTAAGAGCTCATTTTAAGAACTCAGCAGAAAGAGATATTATTTTGCAGTGGATACCATCACACCAGGTACTTACTTTACTTTAACAGCCTGTAAGTGATCCCCTGCCTGAAATAGGCTTGCCCGGAGGAGTTGGCATAATTGCTTTGGCACACAGATTGATGTTTGTAGTATAATACACCTCGCACTACAAACAATTTGGCTATTCACCACCAGGTTATCTTTAACTTTACAGCCTATCAAAAGTCTACTGCTGAACATAGACCTCCCCCACAGATTGCCTTATAGGGGAGATATTCGATAACCACAGTTTTTTTTCTTTAGTTGCTATTTCTTCCTTACCTTACCCCATATTTGTCTGCCTTTGTACTTAATACACAAGTAATATTTTTACCTTAAATGAAATTAGTGTAAATGTAAAACGTCTAGAACTTGTACTTAGTCAAATAATGTTATAATTCTAAAATAACTACTTAACTTGTTTACCTTTCTGATTTGATGTATTTTATTTCTTTTACCTTAGTGGAATCTGGTTTACTACAAAACTATTATGAAGGGAAACGAGTACATGCTATTTATATATAATTTAAGAGACATTAAGACTGTTTATTAGTAATAAAGATTGAAATAAATAAAATATTAATAAATATCATTATTTAGGTGGAAGACACTGTAAAGCTATAGTCTGTTCGGTTAGTTGATGAAAAAAAAACACTTTTCAGGTGGATCATTTAGAATGAGTCTGCAATCTTGTCGGCCGAGAGCTTCTACAACTGTATGGAGACACAAATGATAACAGGGATATAGAATTACAATTCATGAATATTGAAGACATCGGTAACATCCAACAAACACCCCTTATGCCTGTAACTGTAACTCCTGCCATTTCCAGAGCGGCATCAACAATTACTATAATATGCAGACTTTTCTATCAAAGGTTTAAATTATTTCAAGCAAAATTGTCTAGTAAGGGTTATTATACTACTAGAGAGTAAATGACTGATAATAACCCTGGGAATGAGGTGATCGCTACCATGCTGTTTCTAAATGTTTTCAAAACAATTGTATAAAAAATTATATTGTAAAATGTGCTTTTTTTTTTAAAAAACGTCTCGCTGGGTTTCTTGCTGATTCTTCCCAGGACAGAGGTTTTTTTGCGAACCAGTGGTAATAAAATGACTTTTAATAAGTATTATGTATGTAATCTATATTGAATAAAAATGATTCTATTCTATTCTGTGGCTAGTTATAAGCGTGCTGCTTCTACTTCCCGACACTGTATTTTTAAGTTATGTAATCATTTATCTAGATTCTTAATACCTAAACTAAAAAGAACTACTAACCTAAAAGAGAGATTGCTGATTGATAACTCATTTTATGTGCCACTGTGCGCTCGTATTTGTGAATACCACTTAAATGAACCTCACAATGATTGGAATAATTTATATATAGTAATGATGCATATTTATATAGTAATATAAATATGCATCATTACTATGGTAGTTTTTGCCACAGTTGCTACGCTTGTGGCAACCAAAGCTTGTGGTATTCTATAGGAGATGTTGCTGCTCATCTCCTGGTATCTTTATTTTACTCTGTTATGACTTTACGACACCATACGGGACGAAACGCGATGGCAGTTGACGGAAGGGCTATACAATATTTTACATTATATATTTAATTTAGGAAGACCTATGTTCAGCAGCGAATTGTTGTAATGATGACGAATAATAATCAATAAAACTTGTAATTATTGTTGCTTACTTGACCTGTTTCTACTATGTGCCTGATTATAAAAAGCGCCTAATTTATAAATAAACGCCGAGCAAGTTGAATAGATGCTCTGGTACCTTTTCGTATCTCTTTCAATTGACAATTTCCTTTTGTTTTTTTTTTTATAAAATAAGTGTGACAAACGAGCGCACGGTCCACCTGATGGTAAGTAGATGCTGTGGCTCATAGACATCTACATTTATCCTCGTTTAAGAATCAAAATGCAGATGCATTGTCACCCCTGAGGACTAAGATGGAGTGCTTCGTTTCCAGTAAAAAAGGACTCCGGTTCTCTACACTCACCATACGAAACACAGGAGCATTAAGCTACTATTTTACGCTGGTAGCGTTTTCCGTGAGAGCGTGTCCTACCCCGGTCGAGCCGTATCCGTACACAACTAGTTTAAAACTTCTTCATCATTACAGCCTATAGGCCTCCCCCAAGGAATTCAAAGAAGAAAATACAAAGCACGGTCCTGAGCCACCTGCATCCATAGACTTTTTGAATATCTTACCAGGTCGTCACTCCAACTAGAGGGTAGCCGTCCCACACTGAGCTTACCGGTACGAGACTGCTACTCGAGAATTTTACATTTTAGCTTTAATTGCAGTTGGATGTAAACATGCTAATCAATGAACACATATTAAAAGAATGTCCTGGCACTGCACCTCGCGGCCTGTGATACTTATAATAGACTGCTTTAAGAATATGATGATTTTACAATAATAAACAATAAAATGCAGTGACAATACAGTGTTTTTTATCCTAACACAAATAGTTCAAAACATCTTACATGCTATTTATTTTTCGTGGTTAATATCGTAAAAATCGGATATGTTACTATCCAGTCATTTTGGTTTTAATGGTGCTTGGAATATAAACATGTTATTCAATCAATACAAATTAATAACAATGTCCTGACACTGCACCTGGTGCATGTGTCACTTTTAATACTGCTTTAAGAATGTGATGATTTTACAATAACAAATACAGTGACAATACAGAGTTTTTTTATCCTTACACGACCAGTTCAAAACATCTTACGTGCTATTTATTTTTTCAATCGCTGTAGAGGTAAAACTCGCTAAACACCCTTAATAGTTCACTGTTGACGCACACATGCACCTAAAACCGTGTTACTGGTTGCAAATGATATTAGATAAATAAGTACATGTGTGCTTGTTTCAATATTCATTAACTTTTTTCAGGTGGGTTGCTTAGAATAAATGTGTATGTCTTGTAGGCTGAAATCTTGCAGAGCTGCTCATAAGCAGAGACAAAAAAGTATATGGATATTGAAGACAACAGTCTTATATCACATAAAATATTCTTATGATTCCTAACAATTTCATAAATGGACATGTTATTATCAAGTTATTTTGAAAAAATCTTTTGGAATGATAATGACTGACAATAATAAATGCAATTAAATTATACATGTGTTTTGTAATCCTTACACAACTAGTTTAAAACATCTCACTTCATATTTATCAACATAAATAAACATGATATTACCTAGTCATTTTGGCTTTAATGGTGTTTGGGGTATAATAACTAATCAGTTTATATATTTTAAAGCAAAGTTTACACACTGCACCTTTACTAACCAACAAAGATATATCAAAATAAAGTCTTAACACCGCGCCTGTCTGTCTGTTCCACTATTAATAGACTACTTTTGAAATGATTACAGTAATAAATACAGTGGTATTTTACTTTGTGTTTTTATCCTTTTACAACCAGATTAAAACATCTTTCTTACTATATAGAATGTAAAGGTAATATTATAAATGAACATATTATCTTTTATTCATTTTGGCTTTAATCATATTTATTTAATTACTGTAATGGTGTTTGTGATGTATATTCACTAATCAATCAATACATGTAAAAAATAGCCTCCACGCCATGTTTCTTGGTCAGTGTACTATTTTTTTGCCGGAACTACTAAAAGGATTTTCCATCAGTCTAAAAGTACCTATAAATGTTAAATGTACCTGCAACTTTGTTTTATGCTATTAATTATTTAGCTGTCCTATTCTATTCTATATACACTATTCTAACTCACAATACTGATAGAAAACAACTTTTAGTTTAGGCTCAGAAGGGCTAGAACCCAGAGCCGTAAAGCCAGATTAAAAAAAAATAGCGTTTAGTTTCTTTTTAGGTTATTGTGATATTCATATTTTAATTTCTCTGAATTCCCTTTAGATGCGATAAAACTAATATTAATTTTGCAATCTATAGATTATAAGGAATAAATCGACATACATTTCATTAAGTATCCCTAAAATTTGTAGTGGGCCCATTCTCCATACAAAAAGAAATTGTCTCCTTTCGACTTGGCACCGTTGCTCGTTATAATAACTTCGAATTGAACATTATTTCCCCGATGAAAAGTTTGTTTTGCATTAAATTGCGTTGAGTCAACGTAAATGTTATTGCTAATATATTTCTACGTTTCATTAAGAAATTGTTAACTTTGTTGTTTGTTAAATTGTTCAATGAATAATTCCATTCCATTGTTATAATTAAGTAATTATTTGTTTTTGTATACTTGGCATAGTGACGTGTCCATTCTTACATAATATTTAACGAATACACTGCTACCATGTCCGTTTCCTTAATCCTAAATCCATTTTCAATCGACGTTTTAAAAATTTTAATCGTTCAAAAATATAAAAAGTTTATTAAATTAGTAGTAAAAAACATTTCTAAAAACAAGATTTTATTTAAACGTTCTAAAAAGAAGAAAATAAACTTTAAGTTAAATCAAACCCATCAACTTATTACATTAGACAATTTACAGGGTTATTTTGCAATAACCGGCCAAATTTTCAGAGAAGTTACAGAATAAGTAATATAGGCAAATGGTGAATAGAAATTAATAAAAAAAAATCTCAAACATTCTGTCCTTTTTATCTTTCAAATTCAAAATGAGATATATGAGATATAAAAGCTTTTCGCGAGATTTAACTATTTTATAAAAAACAATTTTTTATATATTTATTATAATATATTTATAATACAAATTACATTGATGTATTCACAAATGCTATTTTGTATCCTTTTTGAATCAGTCCTCTCCGCTGTCCCATGAGCATCTAATTTCCAAATTTATTTTTAAAAAATACAATTCTTTTATTTAAACCATTTACAGTATATATACCTAATTGAAATTAAATAAAAATGTTTATTACTTTTCAAACAATACCTACCTACAATACACTTCATCTACAGACATGATATTATAAGGTCTCTTTACTTTCCAATATGTTTCAATTTAAACAAAGCCTCTTAGTACATTATCTGTCCTCTTGTTGACCGAGGACGGCCGGATTATACTCGTAACATATTGTCAATACAACAGAACGCTTTTGTTCTATAATTAAATAATATTGATTTATAAAAAATACAATAAAATATTTTTATATATAAAAATTTGATCCTGGCCAATAAAAATCTTCAACTTTGTTTTATACTCAAAACAAAGAAATCCTAACAACACAAATTAGAGGCAAATGACCTTCATCAAAATCAAAGTTCACTTATTTCCAACAACCGAGATCTATATTCCAAAAATTTTCAATAATAAAATAATAAAATAAGTACAGTAATTATTAATGTGGCGGCGCTGTCGTCACGCCACAAGCGAAATACATCGGAAGCCTAAATCGCGCTATCAAAGTTCCGAATTAAAAACAGTATATTTACAATAGCTCCAAACTACCACTCGGAGCGTTGGCCGCTCACCGGGCAGAACACCTTGCCCGGTGGGAGATCTCCCCTTTTCCTTCCACCGGCCACAATTAATATCTAAAATTAATAATTTCAAATAATAATAACATTAAAATAAAAATACTTCATACACAATCAAGTCAACATTGTTGTTATACCTTGGTTACAATCAAAATTAACACCTTAAATACGAATAGTTAGTATCAACATATTAGTAAATGAATAATATAAACATCATAACAATCCATAAAAACTTAAACTTAAAATTGATACACAAGTGGGTAAATGTGGTCACCTCCTGAGACAGCAGACACAGAGGCGTACGCTCAGATCGTAGTAACTAATTATCTAGGTACTTTGTGGTAGTATACGATGGTGACACTGAAAGTTCTTAGAAAATCAAAAACTGAACAAACTAGCAATTTATTAGTTTTATTATATCTTTTCAAAACAGTCTCTATTTACATCAATACATCGCTGCATCTGATGGAACCACTGAGGAAAGCACTTTGCCCACTCGTCCTTAGGGGTCTCTTCGACGGCATTTTGAAACGCAGCCACTGCTTCCTCGGCGTCCATACAACGGTTTCCTCGAAGTTTTTATTTTATTTTCGGAAATAAATAAAAATAGTAAGGAGCGAGGTCGGGGCTATAGGGCGGGTGACCCAGTAATTCCACGTCTGACGTCGCCAAGTAGTCGATTGTTTGCTTGGCGGTGTACGACGACGCGTTGTCGTGGTGAAGGAGGATCCAACTGCAAGGTCGTTTCTCCCGAACTTTTTCCAAGACAAGTGGCAAACAATTGTAAGTGTACCACTCCGCAGTAACTGTTTTTCGATCCTCTAAAAGTCTAAAACAATTGGCACGTAATGACCTGTCCTTCCGAAGAACGAGGCCACCATCTTTTTTCCCACGCTTCGACCTCTCTTCACTTTAGTTGGCAACTCCTCGGAAGGAAACACCCAGACAGCAGACTTTCTCTTAGTTTCAGGATCATAACAATAAATCCAGTTTTCGTCACCCGGAAGTATGTCGAACACAGCATTTGAGTCACCTCCGTTAAATCTTTGAACCATTTCACGACACCAATCAACACGACGGAGTTTTTGGGCCTCTGTCAAATTATGAGGTATCCACCGGGCATAAAGCTTCCTGACCGCTAAATCTTCATGGAGGATTTTGTGCACTTGACTCATACCGATGCCTAAGCTTGTCCAAATCTGCTGATAATTCACTCTTTTGTCAGTCTCTATCATACGCCGCACAACACTGATGTTATCTTCAGTCGTCGCCTTAGAAGGCCGTCCCTCATGCAGATCATCGGTGAGATTAGTGTGACCACGTTTAAACTCATTAAACCAGTTGTAAACAGTGGCACGAGATGGGGCTTCATGGTGAAAGGTCAATCGAAATTGGTAGACCAAAAATCGCCAATTGGTAGACCAAAATTTTCTTGTTGACTTAAATGACATCGAAAGTCATAAAAAATCATTGTACGAAAATTTTCTCGCGTCAAATTCATTCTAAAGTGACACAGACAATTTTCAATTTGCTGCCAAATCGTACACAAATGACAAATTAATAAAATACATACACAATAATATTGGCAAAGAGTTCTATTTTCAAAATTTGAACTTATTTTTTTATTATATCGTTTACAAGTGGTCAGTTCTAAAAACTTTCAGTGTCGCCCTCGTACTTAAAATATTGCTTCAATTTTCACCACTAAGCCGAGTAGTCATCCGCGCCCTTATGACAAAATATACATTAATAATAACTGTAACTTATGCCTATATGGCTTGTTGGACTCCGGATCAGTAGTAAGCATTTTAGGAAAACACTCTTATGACATCTTACTAAAACACGGTTTTTCACTCATTGATGATCATCAAATTTCTGTTACTGCCGCGGGTGGGCAGAAACTTAAGTCACTAGGGTACATGCTCTTGCTATTGGTATTTTATAACCAAACTCATGTTATAAAACTTCATGTTATCCCCGAGATAAACTCAAACTTAATACTTGGTATTAATTTTTGGTCTAAATTTAAAATACTTCCTAAACACTTATCCAATATTGATTATATGTGCTGCGATAATCCTAAAATAATGGAAATCACCTCAGAGTCTCATCAGGTTTTTCTTCACTATTATGAGAACTTAGATAATTCTGAAAAACCAATTGCTAATTCTGTAGTTGAACAGTATAAATCTATTTCATTTGAAGCGAAAAGTCTTGGTAGAATAACTATCACTACACATAGTATAGACATCGGGGATTCAGAGCCAATTCGTCAAAGATATTATCGCATGTCTCCAGACAAAAAAAAGATAATTACCGAACAAGTCGATGAAATGTTATCTTTAGGCGTTATTGAGCTATGCGAAAGCCCTTGGTCTTCACCAGTATTGGTCGTACGTAAACAGGACGGCAAACCTAGATTTTGTTTAGATAGTAGAAAGCTAAATTCGG
>JAGSMP010003490.1:0-11081 GCA_029286625.1 Parnassius orleans | reverse complement strand
GGACCTGGTCGAGCCCCAACGGTTCGACAAAAATGAGATTGACTTCATTATGACGACTAGACGCCAACTGTTCAGTGATGTCTCAGTGATCGCGAGGGTGAAATGCAGCGATCACCGAATGGTTAGAGGCACACTGAACCCAAACGTTGTTGGAGAGTTCGTCTAATGAAGCAGACGCTCCATCCCCAGAGTCCTGTTCTAATCCAGAGTCCCGAAACCTCAGCTCGAGCTACAAAACCGTTTTCAGTGCCTAGAAGATTGCAATACAGTGACGATAAGAATGACAAGCTCGTGGAAACTGTCCATGCGGTCGGAGCTAAGTTCTGCAAGACCCACCGCAGAAGAACACAAAACTTCCGATCACACTCTTAATCTCATGGTTGTTAGACGGGAAATGAAGTTGCAGTCTTCAGCAGATTCGACAGCGTACAGGCAATTGAAAAGACAGATCTCCAAATGCATACTTACGCAACTTCAATACAGCTCGTATTGAAGAAGCAATTGAGCGGAACCAGGGCTCCAAAGTCTTCGCTAGAGATCTGTCATAAGTATAAATTATAAAAGGTCAGTTTTTGTACTCTTCTTTCTTAGAGGGTTATAGAGCCAATAGTCCATTGTTTTTATTTTTTGATTTTTCGGCTACTGCAATCTATGGACAAATGGAATCAACTTCAAACAAAATGACTAGTGAGGAAGTGTTGTCGCCTCTGAGGACTAAGATGGAATGTATTTAGTTATATCGGCTTTCTATACTATATACGGACTTCACGGACTAGGTAGAAAAGGAATTCTACCACCAGTAACTCTGGTGAAGAAATTTCATAACAGTTTATGTAAAATAGATTGGTTTTAAGTATATATTAAACTTTATATATAGTAAAGTTTATTTCTGCATATATACACATCACATTGATCCCACACTACTCATAATTTCCCTGTAACTACTCATAATTTATTTGAAACAGGAACAAGATATGGTACATATCCTTGTAGAGAAAAAAGTTTTTAAATAAAATAAAATAACAGGAGACGGAGCACAAATGGGTTGGTTTGACCGGGCAAGGAATACGCTCGCGCAGAAATAGCAGCATAACTTTGCTGTCCTTCCAAGAGTAAGTAATTAAAACCGAAGACACTTTCATTACCAGTATACGAAGGATTCTACTTGCGTCCTCAGCGGTGGCAACGCATCTAAATTTTGATTCTTAATCAAGGATGGATGTAAGAATCCATGGACCACAGAGTCCACTTTGGTACCATCAGGTGAATTGTGCTATCGTTTGTAATATGTGGTAAAGCCATGCTACAGCTATATTACGAGTATGGTTGTAGCACGATTGGGTCAGATTGACCGGTGAAGGAGCACACTCTCGCAGTATACCAAAAAATTACTACACGTTTTCATAGTCTGCATAAGCAGCCTACCATCAGGAAGACTGTTAGCTCGTGTATCTCTCTTATTTTTTTTTATACATGTTCTTAAAATGAACTTCCTCACATTAAATAAGACCAATTTTACGAATTTTATCGCTTTTAATTATATTTTTTTTTAGTTTCATTATATGAACTTCCTCTCTCTAAAAGTGCCTAACACTGCAATCATTTTCATTCCAGCTATATTTTATTTTATTGTTGGCGACAAAAACGGATGTCCATTTCCTGACGCTGAGTAAGAATCTTCATTTGATAACATTGACGTACTTTTATTCTGACCAATGACGTCTTTTATTTCATAGTCTTACATTGGTGTAACTTAACTACTTCAAGTTTATTCCTTGCGAAAAACCTTATTTAGTTTCTGTCCTATTCCTATAAATTTTAGAAACGATTTGTTGTTTGTTATGATCCATTTTAATTATTACGGGCGGTGCCGGGGAGCAGCTTCACAGGCGCGGTACTTTTGAAGCTGCACTCTTTATTCTCGACAGTGTTTGACACCTGGCGTTAACGAGATTACACCGCCATCTATCGGAAGCCAAAACAATTTTCTGGCTCATCCCAGATTCGTGTCCCACGTCACTCACAGGACAAAATGGGAGTCTTAAACCAACACAAGGCCCGTATGTTTAACAGTGGACATAAAAAGGTAAGAACCAATAGCGCTGTAACTTGACTTGTCAACTTATAACATTTAAGATCCTACAGTCTGGAGCCATCGTTAGCGACGCTCGCGGACCGTAAGTAAGTGGAGGAAAAAACGGTGAACCTTGTTCAATTGGGTAGCTTAATAGCTACGAGGATGCAACGTCCACTTGGTGTCTGATAGTATTAGAATAATTGTTATAACAATTAAATTTAAATAGTTTTATGTAAAAGTGCTTACTGCTGATGTGTTTCGTATGGTGATTGTAGAGAACCAGATATCCTTTTTACTGGATTCGAGGTACCTATTTCATATTACTTCATTTTCTTTATATCTTTCATATTCCTTAGTGGTGAAAACGCATTTGCATATTGATTCTTAATCGAGGATAAAATGTGAAAATTTCTATGGGCCACAGTATCCACTTACCATCAGATGGACTGTATGTTCGTTTGTCACCCTTATTATATAAAAAAGACCACCTCATGATGTTTTGAAGGTTCCGTAAGAGGTGACCTAGGAAGATGTAAAAAAGTACCTCATGGCCCTCTATAGAGATAGCGGTATCACCTCCTCGTATCTTCTTTTCCTTCGTGAGCTCCTAAAAGTCCTTTTCTGGACATGGACTCTTTCGTTGTATGAAGGATTTTCCTTTATCGTCATTGGCGAATGCAGCACCAAACGTCTCTTAATGTTAGAGTTTAGTTTTTTAGTTATATAGTTATATGTTGTTCAGTCTATAATATATTTTGTAACATGTTGGTGTTTATTGTAAGAAATATATTTTTTTTCTTTCTTTCTATTCTAATGAAAAAATATACACATGACAATATACTAACGCGGCATTTAGACTCTCGCTTGTAAAGCAGCGCTTCCAGACCGTTTCATTAAGTGTGGTTTTCACTTTAATTCAGGCTTTTCAGATTATTGTTATTTTTTTATATGAAAGTGAGAAAATTTATTATAATAGATAATTTTCCGTATGGCCGCTACTGCCTGTTTTATCAATAAAATAACTATACGCAAATGTTATTTTTTGACATATGTGTGGTTTTGAATTCTTTGTTTTTTTTTTCTTTTATTATTACAAACATAATTATTGATTTTAAGGTATTTAATTTAAATCGCCCATATGAGAGCAGGTATAAGAATATCCACTACCCCAAATCAAGCCTATCAAGGCTGTTAAGAATGTAAGTGTTTTAATACAAAATGTAACGAATAAAATAAATACGTGTATAATTGATATATAGCGATAATCAAATTTGATAAGTAAAACTCAGTCAGTGTTACCTGTGGTTTATTATAATGGTAACCGATAATAATCCCTGGGAATGAGGTAATCGCTACCATGTTGTTTCTAAATGTACATTTTATACCGTATTTAATTTTATAACATATTATATGAATATGAATAATTTATTTAAATAACATAATAAACAATATTTTATTATATACAATATTAAAAACTATAATAAAAACAAAACTAAAACTAGTAACTTAATTATCATACAGTCCTACTCCCCGTGGTATCGTGCCAAGAACGCTGGCTGCGTTTCCCGCTGAATAGCTATACCCCTATTAGCCTTTGAGCGAGAAAAACCAGCCCTCTTATCACCAGCAGCAACGACCAGTCGCGGATGGAGTTCCTTTAGGAACTTCACCGCACGCGGACCCCACGGACCGATAGTTTCTACAGCAAATGGCACAAATATGTAGTCATCTCTTAGAAACTCATATTTGCGCCACTTACTCACTTCAGCTGCCTCTGATGCCGCCCCGACTCTAAACGAGGTACCCTGAGATGAGAGGCTGCCAAAGTGTCTACGGAAGTAGCATCCCACACTAGGGCTTTACCTCTCTCCCAAGAGACTAATGTCATACCGTTGGGTATCTTGCCATCGTCTCTAAATATTCCACAAGGCTCTAAAACCGAGGGAATATTTATAGAGACAAGAGCCCTTCGGACGACATCGTTCAAAGAACCGTGCCGTGAAACGCTACCAGCACTTTTCTTACACGAAAGTCCGTGGAGCCCAAACTTGTCGACGCTGCTACCACAGGGGCACTGATGGGGTTGACAAATCGCCGCTCCTAGTCGGATTCCTACGGCGATGCGCAAGCTTTCCCCATCAAGTAATGTGCCGAGATTACTTGATGGTAAAGCGTGTAACCAGTGACTAGATTCCTTAGTCGAAACAGCTAGAAAGCGTGCCTTATCTTGGTCACTATGGAAATTATGAAACAAATCTTTCTGCACGCTCTGTACCAACGGAATATCCCACTGTTTTTGTTGGTTAACTTCCAGTGGAACATTTTCGCCGGGACAGAGCGTTTGCCATGTCTCTCTGTGATTATGTGCCTGCAAGCTAATTTTAAAGTTAAGCGTCGAAATGTGGAACCAACGGCAATAGCACGGATACCGTTATCCTTTTTTTGAAGGCACATAATCTTGCCCCATATAAGAATGCAATGAAATTTGGATTAACATTACCACAAAGCATAAAGTTACATTATTTTGTAATGTCATTAAGAAATACTCCGCCAGCTTCACCGGCAGAAGCTCTTACAAGATCTTTAAGATGTTGAGGCGTAATTCCGTCAATGCCGCCAGCAGATCCATTCGAAAATGACATAAATGCTTCTAAAGTGTCTTTTTCAGAAATTTGTAAAGGTTGCATAGAAGTCTTGGGAGGCAGCGGTAAACCTTGAGAAGGATTGACAGAAGGATGCTTCTGACAAAGGCTTTCAAGAGTTTTGACATTAGGAGGAGCCAGGATGTCGTCTGAGATTAAAATACGGGATGAATTTTTAAGTCGCCATCAATTATCTTCGACTCAACTACATTTTTAAATCAAATTTAGGACGTGGTCGAGATAAGTGAGTATTAATTGTGTAATCTAAATTTTGAAAAGATGTCTCTTTTAGTTGAGACATAATTGATTTATTTATTGTTTTATCAAAATGAAAATGGGAATACGCGATAGTAAATAATTTTTGCCAACTATTTACACTATTAGTGAAACAATTTTAAATAGTGCATGACAATGCTTTAGCAAGCTGTATCCTCGCACCTCTAGGAATTCTTTTAACCACTGGTACATTGGGATGATAATTGTAAATTTGTTCGAAAAAGGGAAAATTTGTGTCATTAGAGGAATTACTAATAGAGTTATGAATTTCTACAGTAGGCTGTGAAGCCGAAATACTTTACTATGGCATCGTTTAATATGTATATTTAATCCCTTTACCTTTAAACAGCCTACTGTCAGTACAATTTTGACACTGTAGTAAATTCGGCTGTGAATGTAGCGGAGCGGAGATATTCATTAAAAATCTAAACAGATCTCTACAGCACTCAAAAGCCTTTATATTACATAGCTTCATATTGACTTGAAATGTGCTGTACCCGCATCTTTCCCTGAAATATAATCATTTACGGCCTAAATAATAGCACTTTACCCTATAAATGAAATATTATCACACTACTTCCTGGATTTATTCCATATTGATAAAATTGTATGTAGTCGTTATGCTTTGACAGTTGACAACGACGCAGCAGAAATATTTTCCTTTATAAATGAGTATTATGTCTGAAATCAAAAATAATTATTATATTATCTGTGTTATATATTTACTGATCTTTTTGTAGAAATTTGTAAGCCAGAATTGGCCTCTATATAACAAAATAAAATAAGTTAAATATACGTAGCTTTTGACAGTTGAAAAATTGACCAGAGTGACCGACATAGCCCAACGGATTAGTAAGCTGAAGTGGCAATTGGCCGGCCATATAGCTCGAAGAACCGACAACCGATGGGGAAAAGAGGTTCTCGAGTGGCGGTCTCATCCGGCGGACGAAGTGTAGGGCATCCCCCACTAGATGGAGTGACGACCTGGTAAGACATGCAGGAAGTCGATGGATGCAGGTGGCTCAGGACCGTGCTTTTTGGCATTCCTTGGGGAGGCCTATGTTCAGCAGTGGACTTATGAAAGGCTGTAATGATGATGATGAAACAATAGGCTCCACTGAATTGAAATCTAATTCAGCTAGACAACGAGGGCTACCAAGAATTATGGCTTGACATTTAGCAGGATTGACAGCAATTCCATTACTTCTGCATCAGTCACAGATGGCCTGAAGATCTAGATTTAAAATTTTGATCACAGAGTTCACCTCTGCTGGATCAATCCGAGCGTACAGCTATGTATAGTATGGTAGGAGCATTTGAAATTTACAGTTATGAGATTTATAAAAATAGAAAATAATAAAGGAGAAAGAATTCCACCTTGTGGGACGCCAGTAAGATATGTAAGATAAGATCAGACCAATCAGAGAAAGACTGTTGATTGACTTTAACTCTTTGCTGGCGACTACGAAGATAAGTTGATAACCCAATCCAAAACTGACGAAGATAAACCCATGTATTTACAGATAGCAAGAAGAATGTCATGATCGACTGTACAGAAAGCATTAGAGAAGTCAATTAATACGAGAACTACTAATTTTGACTCCTCCATACCCTCTCGTACGTCATCGAGAACTTTATGGAGAGCTGTGGTTGTACTATGTCCAGGACGAAAACCAGATTGTAAGGGACTAAGAAGCTTATTTTTATAAATGTAGCTGGATAGCTGTTTGTGTGCAGCTGATTCTAAATCTTTGAAAGAAAGAGAAGTATAGAAATTGTTCGAAAATGGTTACCAGAACTGGGATTATTTAACTTGGGAAAAGGAAGGACAAATGTTTTACGCCAAAAAGATGGAAAAACCCCAGTAGAAAAAGAAAAATTGATGATGTGGGTAATGATTGGGAGAATGTTATCAAGTATAGAAATTATCATATTTCTACTCATCATCATAGCGAGCTGCTTTAGATTTAATGGAGAAAATAATTTTACGAACATTTTCATCAGTTATTGAAGAAAAAGCAAAGCAGTTTGCATCGATTTTGGGAAGAGATGAGATTAGTAGAGAGTATTCTATGTTTAGTGGAGTTGTCGACTATATTTTTATTTTATTTATTTAAAAGGTCTACCTACAATTGTTACAATTTAACATACTAAATCTAAATGTATAATAAAGTCTTATACTAATTGCACAATTACTTACAGGTAAACACCGCTAAACCATAATTAAAGTGTTAATTTACATATTATGTTAAGAAAAATAAAAGTTAATTAAAACATTTTAAAACAGAACAACAAAACAACCAGTGATTTAGATATTATGTGTAGTAAACATACAAAATAAAAATGACTTAATTTGAAATTGTGTCTAACAAGTACTTGCGAAACTTGTACAAGGAAACAAAATTTATATCTGTCCGGCTACTGACCCCATTATAAAGTTTACTTAACCTAGCTACAGGAGAGTTGTTACCAAGCACAGTCCTACGAAATGGTGGGGCAAGTGGCAGAATGGGAGCTCGCGGAAGTGTCCTGGGCACCCTAAATTTAATGTAGCTTAGAAGTTGGGGACAGTCTATTTGACTTCTTAAAATTTTAAAAATAAAAGTTAGGTCGATAATAGCTCTGCGTTTTTCAAGAGAGTCCATGTTAAAATGTTTTAGCCTGTGGGAGTAAGAGTAAGAGAAGCCCCTTCGTCCCATTCCAGAAGAGTACGCCAGGTGCCAAAGAAATCTCTTCTGTATCCTTTCTAGCCAAAATAATGGGTAGCATAGTGCGGTCTCCATACTACGCTACAATACTCGAGAGTGCTACGAATAAAGGCATTATATAATATTTTTTTTGTTTGATAACTGCGAAAAATTTTACCGTTTCTAATAATAAATCCTAACATTTTCGATGCTTTCTTGACAATATAATCATAATGTGGAATAAATGTCAGTTTGCGGTCAAACACTACCCTAAGTCTAAAACAGTATCTACTTCACTTAAAGTAGAATCATCTATTATATAATGCGAGCTTATAAAGTTATGATTTCGACAAAATTTAATATGAAAACATTTATTTACATTTAGGTTCATTGAGTTATTTTTACACCAGTGTGACAGCCTATTTAAATCAGATTGCAATAGTACTACATCGGAATCATCAACAATTTTACGAGAAATCTTTAAATCGTCTGCATAAAGATAAGGTTTAGAGTAAATAAAACTATCAGTTATATCGTTAATAAAGATGTTAAAAGTATGGGCCCAAGATGTGATCCTTGCGGCACACCAGATGTTATATCGTAAGTATCAGAGTCAAACCCATCCAAGACTACATAGAAGGAACGGTTACTTAAATAGGACTTAAACCAATCCCAAATCTTTCCTGTGAATCCATAGGAGCTTAATTTTCTTAGCAAAATTGAATGTGAAACTTTGTCGAATGCCTTGCTAAAATCGGTATAGATAACATCAACTTGATTTCTATTGTCAATGGCATCTACAAGATCTTCGACAAAAGTTACAAGATTAGTTAAAGTTGATCTATTTTTCACGAAACCGTGCTGAGAGTCAGTCATAAATTGTCGGAAATAGGTTTGAATATGAGGACAAACGATTGATTCAAGAAGCTTGGCTAATGTAGAAAGTATCGAGATTGGCCGATAATTCGAAACAATACCAATATCACCCGATTTAAAGACTGGTACTACCTTTGCAAGCTTCCACAGATCTGGAAACACTCCAGTACTAAATGACTCATTTATAATTTTACACAAGGGAAAAGCTAAACTATCAACACAATTTTTAAAAGTATTGGCGCTAATCCATCGGCACCAGTACCTTTGGTAATATCTAAAGTTTTGAGTTTCTTAACAATAACATTGAGATCAACGGTAAGATTGGAAAAACATGAACTCCCATTATCAATGATTCTAAGACTTTCAAATTCAGAATGGGGTCCTTCTTTTGGATTATCACCATAGACCCTTGAATAAGTTGCAGCAAACAATTCACAAATGCTTTGGCCATTGTTTGCTATAGTAATACCATCTGTGACAGACCTGGGATAGGCACTAGACCCTCCACGTTTGCTTTTGATAAATGACCAAAAGTATTTTGAATTTTGCCTAATCGTTTTCTCTATGTTAACAATATAATTATTATAACACTCTTTAGCTAACTTATCGCATCTTTGACTTAAAATTTGTAGTTCAATTTCGTCTAAAGGGTTACTATATTTTTATACTTAAGCCGAAGTTTATTTTTTCCTTTAGTCTTGCAATCAGCACTTTATTAAACCATGGGGATGACGTTTAAGGCAATTAACATTTTAATTGGAACAAATTTTTAATGACTTTTTTTTTTTTTTTTTTTTTGGATTACCAACACAAGAAACAGCAATTAATGTTTGGTTACATTTCAGCGTTTTAAATTTACATGATTAACTGCTCTTATAATTATAGGCAATCACAGCATGCATTGTGTTACAAAATGTTAAACAAAATTGAGAAAATATGTTCTTAAATAAAAATAAAATAAAATAAAAATGTTAAAGAAATAAAAGTTCATTGTGCAACTGTAGTTCAGCGTACGTCAACATGTTTTAGCTTGGCAATAAATTGAGCAAGGGTATCATGGTGAACGTCGAGGTCGGGTTCGTTTTGGTGAGCTTGTTGTACAGGCGAGATATGCGGATCACTGGGAGTCGCGACCTAAGTTGGTTCTACAAAATTTTATCTTAAAAGGCTACACGGATATCGGTATTCTGCATGGTACATTAAATTGAAATTTGGACAATAACGGGACACAGTCAATGTTATTATTTATAATCTTATGTAGTAGTGACATGTCTAAGTGATTTCGGCGTAAGGAAAGGGTTCTAGTTGAAAATGCTTAATTTTTCATGATAGGTTTTAATCATGAAAAATTAAGCATTAAAAGGTTGACTTCATTTATAGTATCATAAAATATTTCTAACATCCTATTCACGTCATTGCATAGGAAAAGATTGAGTCCCAATCCAAACTAAAAGATACTTATTTATTGCCTCGTAATCAGCCTTATAAAATTATACTTAAGAACACTCATATTAGGCGTTAGTTTTCTGTTTCATCAGATGCGATATAAGTGCATATAGGTGGATGTTGTGGATCGATGTTGGATAAAACATCATAAGCAGAAGACACAGTACAGTTATCAATATCAGTAAGAACTAGATCCAATATTTTATCTCTAGAGTTAATTATACAGTTAATTTGTTTTAGATTATTAACAAAAGTAAAATCTATTAATGTTTGACAAAGACTGGTGGTGCAGTAGCTTGAGTTGTGATTAACCTGCGTCCAATCTATATTACTCATATTAAAGTCGCCAATAATACATAGATGTCCGTCAAAATTCTCAAGAACCGCATTACATTATTAACAAAATGTTCTAACATGCTACGTTGAATTGGTGGCGGGAGGTAAACGGCGCAAAGTGCGATCTTTTAACTACTGAAAAGGCAAATTTATCACAATCCAAAGATCTTCATGCACTATTCCATTCATTTATACAGTCAGAAGATAAGCTTTTTTTACCGCAACCAGAACCCCACCTCCATCCTTGCCACCATGAAATCCTGACGTTTCTCTATCCCTTCTGAATACTGTGTAACGGTTAACTATAGGTGCCGAGGAGAAGGGCTTATTAAGATCGTTGAGAGATATTGCCCCCATATCGGGGCAATTCTTTTGATTACCTAACCCAAGGGAATTGAGAAACTTTCAAGTGCCAGCTGGCGAAGAGCTTAAAATGTTCTTATGGATATGTCGGCGTTTTGCAGCTGGAACCATCTGATTGCATCTCTTTTTGGTAGCTTTATATATATTCCAGTTGGCATCACAGCGATTGTTTTTAAATCTTACAAAAGCCCTATCACATATTGCCATTGCTTTACGGATATCACTGTCCATCCACGGTGCTGGGGGGCGCTTGTCTTTAACATTGCATATCGGGGCTACTCCATCGTATAACTGAAGGATATTACTAGTCCGTGTCTCTACCATGTGATTTACATCAGATGTATAAAAATATCCGACCAATCAATTGAGGCGGCCTTC